>VYZQ01007561.1:0-22152 GCA_013400655.1 Mystacornis crossleyi | reverse complement strand
AAAAAACCAAAAACCAACACAAAATTGAACCACAAGACGTGCTTATGGCTGGAAATATTTATGAGGTTATCTAGCACGCTGTTTACTGGTTTCCTTCCTTTTTTCATGGTAACTGGCAGGTTCCAGCTGGCCTGACAGGACGCCTGCCCATTGCGGCTCCCGCAGGATGTGCAGCACTTCATCAATCAGGTCACCTCCCTTTCACAAATGACCATTCCTTGTCTGCAGCAAAATTTCCCCCCCTTTAATATCCTCATTGTAACCCAAAGAAGAAGAGCACTTCTTTATAATAATTGTTTCTTGCCAAGACCTCTGACCTCTGTGTCACCAGCTTGGTATATAAAGTGAATTTATGAGGCAGACAGGGATGGATGCCTGTAAAGGGCCTTCCAGGAAATGTAATGAAAAAGCTGCTTTTAGCTGCTGAGCAAAGAAAAGCAAATGCCTGGCAATGCCAAGAAGAAAATTGAATACTGGGATGGGGTGAGTGAGAAACAGCCCTGTGTGCACTGAGATTTATAGCAAACATTTCCTTTCTCTTTCTTATTATTCAACACTGAGATGAACCACAACCCCAGAATGTCTTTGGAACAAGAGGTGAGCTCGTATACTTCCATCTTAATCAGAAACACGACTCGGGCACCGTGTACACGAGTGATGGGGTCCTGGATGCTGCACCAGCTCCGCAGCAAAGGAACGCAGAGCGGGGTGTGCTGTGCCAGCCTCTCCCCACAGCTCCCTGTTTTGATCTAGGTGAGCTCTCCTGCACCTCACGTCAAAAATGAAACATGAAAACGAGCAGGGACATGTGCTGAAGGGCTGCAGCCCTCTCCATGGGGGGAACCTGCTGGTGTCAATCCTGGGGGACAGTGCTCCGTGCAGCAGAGGGCGAGTCAGCACCTTCTTTCAAAAGGTTTCTCCTACAGGTTAATGCCCTTTAGACTGTCAAATGCGATGCCATAAAAATAAGATCAAAAGCTTTAAAATAAAGGAAGCATATTTTTGATTCATACTATTACTATTTTATATCTGAATATTCCTATAGAGCTTTTCATCCTGGAAGACAGGTCTTTGAACTGCTGTGATTTCACCTATCACTGAGGAACAACCCCCGGGGTAAAATGTGACAGCTATTATCAGGGTGCATTAATGTTACTGAACAGTTCAGGATAGACAGAGACAAATATATCCAATTTAAATCATAGGTTTGAAGAACTACTGCTCAGTGTGGATTAATACCCATGCATTTTCCAAAAGTGCTTTGAGAGTTTTCAGAGAACAAGTGATGAAACTAAAATTCCCTGTCTCATCTGTAGGATTCATTCAGGCTCCCATCATTATGCTACAAATTGAACATTGTCAAAGAAGGAAGACGGCAACGTAAATGACTCACCCGTAGCATCTACTTTTGTATCCACAGATTCTGATGGGATGTCCAAGCCAGCCACCAAGGAGACTCACCCTGTGATTTGCTGAGGTGATACCTAAAAATGGTTCCACTGAACACATGGCTGGTAAGAGTAAATCACAGCAGACTACTCACATCACAGATAATGGAAAATCACATGGGATGTCACTCTAAACTAATACTGGCAGCCGGCTGTAGTCGGAGCTTGAGGTCATAAATTATAAGTTTTTAACAGACTCAGATCTGCTAAATAGTGTTCACCAGCCAAATATGCTTATAAACATCAAGCACGAAGGAGTAGAGATGAGAACAAGGCACAGAGCTCACAGAATTTTTCCAACCCCATTCCATAAAAAAACCCAAACGACAACATTAAGCCTTTAAAGCCAAGACCTCCATAAAATCTCAGGATCTTTACAAATCAGCGTCTCTCCTTGATACACAGGGAAGCTGTGCCAATCCCCCAGCCATGGCTAACTCTGACCTACAACAAATCCCATTGGAAAGAGCAGCCAAACGCGTGTTATCCCAACTGCTGTCACACCACGTGTGGCAGGGCTGGACTGCTCCAGCAGCCTGGCTGCAGCTTCCCAACCATCTGCGAGGTGACCGTGTTGGACTGGTCAAGCTGCAGAACGAGTAGCTAACAAGCATTAACAACATCTAGCCCATGTGTTCTCTCTAGTAAAATGCCAACCCATCTGTCTGTAACATCAGCGACTCCGTAGAAGCCATATGCAGGAGAGACATAAATTAGGGAGAGAAAAATCTCCCGTTACTTTCTCTGCAGTCACTCTGCAGTTGTCGCTGGGAATGCGAGGGATTGGTGTTTTTTAAGTTCTGTTTTCCCAGCCAAATCTTGGGCTCATGTAGCTCTCCAGCCCTGGCATCCAGAGGCAGTTTCTGGTCTGCACCTGACCCCGGTGAACATGGTTTGGCACAAAGAGAAAAGTAGCTGCAACTCAAACCAGGTTCCAAACCGCTCCCCCAGGAGAGCCAGAAGAGCACAGACAAGTTGAGGGAGATACCAGGCACTGGCAAGTGAACCCAGCACACACGAATCCCTCAGTTAGACAGGGAGCTCATTAACCAGCCAAGCTGCTTATCACATTCCTCTTCATCTCCCTTGCTGAAAGCTCTCCGAGCTGGAAGGAACAGAGGAGCAGTAAACCAAGAACATGGAGTTTCTGGAACATGAGAAGGAAGCACCTATGGGAGAAATGGAAAAAATAAAAAAAATCATCTGTGTGGGCTGTAATTAAGACAGCCTGTTCCCAAGGCAGGGAGATACTCAGATACTCCCCTTGTGAACTGCAGTCGGGAGCATGAGGTCTGTAAGAGAAGGTGAGCAGCAAAGTTTGCCAAACCCTGCATCAGTGAGAGATGTCTGGAACCATGGAGAATTTTGACAGCAACTTTTGAAGCTGTGGCGTTGCCTGGGAGATAGGCACCCCCTCCCCAGAGCAAACCACCACTGCCCAACAGGAGAGCTTGCTGGAGCCTTCATCCCTCACTGCACCAGACACGTGTTGTTCCACCGCTTGGCTGCTCCTGCTTCATGGTCCTGCTCAGAAGCCTCTGCTTTCCTGTCTCTGGATTAGAGCAAATCAGCAGAAAAACCCAAAATTCCCCTCTGAAGTGCCTGCACGTGACACAGAGTGAAAATAGGTCATACAGACTTCAGGACTCACCAGCTGCCAACTGGAAATGAGTGCCTGAGTTTGGGAGCTGAGCATGTCTCCTTGCATGAGATGGAGGGAGAGTGCCTGGGGCTGGGAATGGTTAAATGAGCAGAGGATGCACGCCTGGGAGGCACATCTGGAGTGACTGCTACTCCGCCACACTGCAGATGCCATCATGTGATTAACACATTTATCCTCATCATCTTTTTGGTATCCTTCTGGAAGTCTTGCCATAAGGATGGTGGATGGAGAGCTAAAGAAATGAACAAGTGACCAGTAATGGCTCGAGGGACTGTAAGTGATAAACTTAATGACAAGCAGACAGTGAGACCTCAGCTCTGTGGCTGAGGGATGGGACAGTATATGGAGCATGCCCGTTCCCGGCTCATTGAGTTTGCAAGGCTTGTGGGGGAAGGAGGAACAGATGGACCTGATGGCAGATTACAGCTGAAATTCTCACCATGTTTATTCATTACCTTCTCCTAGCTCTTGTTTGTCATAGTCTGGCACCCCGGGCTAAAATTCAGGTTCAAGCCTTACATCAAGGAAATTGGTGACACGTATTAGGCACCTCTGCAGAGCCAGCGCTCTGCACCGCAGCCAGCGCTGCGCGGATCAAAGCCACCGCTCATCTAAGAGCAAGAAGAATTGGTCAATAATTACCCCTTCCTGTGGGGCCCTGTGACTTGCTTACAGTTATGATCTACCAAAGTGGAATTTAAGCGTTGGCTCTGGGAATAACATCAGTGGCCGTTGCAACATCAATAACCAAATGTCACAATGTTAGCGTGAGTGGAGGAAGGTGCTTTTACTGCTCTCGCTTTTTTTGCTGGCTCACATTTTCTTCGTTTTTCTTCATTTGAAATCGCTGTCATCAGCACGACTGTCAGCGGGACCAAAGTAAGCCTGAGCTGTCAGTACCCAGAAAGTCAAAGAAGGAAGTTGATTCTGAACATGCAAAATGATTTTCTTGTGTCCTCAAGAACGAGTTTTAACCCTTAACAGCTCACAACCCCACTGTGGGGAAGCACATTTCTCAGACTGCATCTACAGCCACTAGTAGAAGTTCATACTGAGAAGAGATGTTATTTTTTAAATGTCACCATTTCTTTCTCAACTTCAAGACTTCTGAGTTCATGGAGCTGATGGTTACCAGTAATTCTATTTGTGGAGTTACTCAACCAGACTTGTAGTCCACAGGCAGGAAACCTTGAAGAACAAGACAGTAAGGAAGCCAGTCACCTGGCCTGTGCAGGTTGGGTATATCCAGATTTCTTGAAATGGGCTTTTAATGGTAAAACCCAGTGTGAAACAAAGAGACGTAAGACTCCTTCCTCCTTGAGCAGGTCTGATCTCACCGTAAGAAGAAAGCCCATGGCTCAGGAGACAGAGGTTGCAGCTAAGGAGTGAATAAATGGTAAGATTTCAGTATTCACTGAAACAGCAGGAGAAATTCTACTGTATCCCTTGGGGGGACATTCAGCCCTTTGGGCTACGACGCATTTGCTGGAAGTTCCTGCTGTTGCCGCCTGTGCTGTCATTTGGCACTAACCTCCTGAAGAACATGGCAAGACAGCACTGCTGGTTCTCATGTCTGGATGAACATGCTCATCCCCCCGAAGGGAAAAGGAGAGGTTTTGTGTTTAGTGAGTGCACCATGTTCGAGCAACCTCCGAGGAATCTGCCTGGGGCCCCAGGCCTCCCCATCTGACACACATCTGACTGGTTGTCTCTTCCTGCTGGTGTTCTCCCACTGATGTGCTGCCATCCGCCAGTCAGCTCCTTTTGCTGCAAGTGCAGGGGGGGAAGAGATTTATGCAGACACCATGTATGCAATTATGAAAACAGAAGACAAGACACCCGGATATCACACAAATTGATGCATTTTTGCTGGCAGGCTTTTTGCGTGATCCGGTAACAGCTGTCACGCTGCAGCTTCTCTCATCTGAGCTCCGCTACCACTTCAGCAACCTTCCACATCCTTTAAGAGGGCTTCCTTCCCTTCCTGGTGCAGCCTGCTCCAGATGCCACAGCAAGGCGGGCAGTAGTGTGGGATGCAGAGGGGAGACAGCAGGGCTGCTTTTCATAGCAGCACTAAAATGAAATGTTCACTGCTTTAGGCAAAATGATGCTCATTAGCAATGACCTCGAGGCATGCAAGCTGCTCAACCAGCAATCTCTCCCACTCCAGAGCTCTTTAAAATTTGCCCTTTTCCTGTGCCAAGTCTTTCGTCAAGCTTCCCTTAAGCCCAGTAGTGATCTGCAGAGATAGACACACATTGCCCAGTGCTTTCTGGAGAAAGGTGGTTCAGGGGCTTTCTGGAGAAAGGGGAGCTGGTATGGAGCTTGGACTTCATGTCTTGTTCCCTACTCAGCATAGCATTAACGGAAGGAAAGGACAAGCCTACAAGTTCCCCTGCCAAGTCAGCTCCTGCTGTGAACTCTACAGCCTGGGAGCCTGTTAGTGCCCACATCCTCCTGGTTTTCAGCACCCCATGCTATGTTTGCTTTTGTAAATAGATTTAACCTTTCTAAAATTAACAACAGAAGAGAACTTCTTTTGGCAGAACACCCATTTTAGAAAGATGGAGGAACACAACATTTTCCAAACACTTGAAAACTGCAGACTGAAGGTATGTGTTAGTCTCTGCAGTGCATGCTGGTTTAGCTCATTATTCTGAATGCTAATACATTAATAGATCCTCTCCTGATTAACGGCTGCACTAGGCTCTCTTTCTAGGAACACATATGGCTCCTTCTTGCCACAATATTGGAATAGAGAGCCAAAATATTTAAACACTGACACTAATAAAAGATTTCATCACCCCCATCCTGATGTAAATAACTAAGGCTGGAGCCAGCTCTTATCTCTATATGCCTATCTTTCAAAAAGTTCTTAATCAAATATGAATGAACTGGTTGAGGCCCATTTGAAGTAACTGGGCTGTCTGTGGTTATAACGCTGCAGCAGCAAAGCCACTGTGACATCCTCTCATCCCACAGGATGCTCTGGGTCTGGCTGAAAGAAGCACATACTCGTTGGGGTTTTAGACCCAGGTGTGTGTGCAGGGGCTGGTTCTGCCTGCAAGGAAAGGGAACACATTTTTTCTTTCCCCACACCTGAAAGGTTAAAATGCTGTCCTGAATTAAGATGATTTTCAGGGGACTCCAAATGCTTCTCCCCCAGATGTCTACACTCAGCAGCATTTATCCTACCTACTGAAGGACATGGGAATTACCCAGCACACAGCCCAGAGGGTATGGTAAAAATTCTGGTAGTGTATATTTGGCTTGTTTGAAGTTGTAGGTCAATTGCCAGTACAGAATTGCCTAAAAGATCTGTTCCTCCCTCATTTTTTCCCCAAGCGATGCCATTACCTTTCCTCTCTGCCATACGTCCTGCACTAATCCTACCTGTCTAGTGCTATCAGCTGCTAAAATAAACAGCAGTTCCCACTTTGTGCTACTTGCCATACTGTTGATCAGACCTGTCACAGGCTAAGAGTGACACAACCTGACTGCTAGCAAAGCCCTGAAATTAAAAAAACCTCTTTCTACATTTCAATGAGTGAGACCTGCAAGGGGAAGGACTTCAGGTTTGTACTCCAGAAAACATTTATCGCTACAGAGCTGAAACACGGTGTGAAAATAAAAGCCCTCAAAACCTGCTTTCACACATTCCCCAGCGCGCCCAGAGGTGTTCCTGCTATGACCCACCTAACAATGCTCTTGAGAATTGTTTTCACAAGCAAAAAACACAAACAAAACCAGCAAAAGAGTCAAGAAGTATTTCTTTAAATGCCTCAAATCTAGGCTGTGCTCTAAGTATGTTGTAGAAACAGCACTAATATATACGCAGATGTTACAGAAGGCCACAGGAAAAGACCTCAGCAAACACTGAGCTGTAATGCAGAGCAGGTCCTGAATTAGGTGCCGGGATTATTTGAGATCACTGACCTCGTCCTGCTCAACCAGACCATTTTACAACTCAATTATATTTATTTCTGTATATATAGATGTACATGAGATACTTAACATTCTTTCTTGTGCAAGAACCAGACAGAAGGCAGAAGACGCAGATGAGAAAACAAGCAGATGAGCTCCCTTGGAGGTTTCACCAACAAAGATGTTTAAATGAAGTAATTTAAAACCAGAAAGAACCTCACAAACAAAGCGCTTCTAAGCATCTCGTTTCACTTGCTTGTTTTCAACTACATTTGAAAAAAAACCTCAGAGGGAACCAAACCACTTTAGCTGCTGCTTCCTCATTCCTCATGTCCTCTGGAGAACATCACCAACCTTTTTTCCTACCAGTTACACACCAAAATTTCTAGAACAAGTAACTATACAGCAGTGAGGAGAACTGAAAAACATTATGTAGTCATTGCTTGTCACACCTCTGAAGGGCAGGGAAAAACCAGCATGGCCTGAGACTGACAGACAAGACAAAACAGGCTTCCTACACCATCAGAGCAACAAAGAGCCCAAAGGACTCGGAGCTCGAGCTTGCTTGCCTCCTGTCCTGCAGAAACCAGAGCTTTCCCAAAGCACGGGGCCGAAGGCGACGTGCAAGATGGGGGATTCAATTCTGCAATAATCCATCCCAAACTCGGTGGCATGGTGCGGGGCGGGAATGCCCACAATAAAGCCGGCAGTGATGCCCAGGCACCTGCAGCATCCCCTGGGCACAGTCCCAGCCAGGGCTCAGCCTGCCTCGGGAAGGGCCCTTCAGTGTGCACAGGGCTGTTCCAGCCCAACAACCGACCCATTCATCCCCATGACTGCTCCATTCAGGACGAGCTGACACATCCTTCCCACAACAGAACCCTGCAAATGACTTTATTTAACCAGGAAAACAGATTTGTGTTGTTTCTAAAGACAAACAAATCTAGTTTTGGCTGCAGAGGGCCAAGCTGGACCCCTCTCCGTGCCAGTAAAAGCATTGAGATTGTGGAGGAGACTTAAGAGACTGTGTTTACTCTCAGTCTCCCATGGATCATAACTGAACAGAAAAAAAGGGCTCACAGAGCACAACAGATCAGGCTGTAACTGTAAAGGAGTTCAACACTTTGGAGGCTGTTTCTCTCAAGCTCTCAATGAATTCTTTTGCATTTAGTGAAAGATTTCCCACAGTTAACTGGTCTGCCGTGAGAGTGAGGCATTTTGGGGAGAGAGGATCGTGAAGCAGAAGATTTCATAGAATTACAGAATAGTTTGGGTTAGAAGGGACCTTGAAGATCATGTAGTTCCAACTCAAGTGGGATCAGGCTGCTGAAGGAAGATGCTAATCTTTATTATTTTGTCACTTTTCAGCACATACACGGTCCCAAATGTGGCTGAGCTCTGCCCAAAGATGCAAACGTAAACGTTTCTGTGTTGGAGGTTCCTGCCTATGTGCTTCAGACAAAAAGAGAATGGGGAAAGAGGGCCCCAGAGAAGCAATGAAAAGTGCCCAGGGTCACAAAGCAGGTCAGCAGCAGAGGCAGGAGCCATGGACAGCTCCTGCAAGCCCCCCAAAACACCCAGGCTGTGGGGAAATCTCTTCTCCCTGGTGCAAAGGCAGAGGCGGATGTAATGACATGGATTTATCCTTAAGTTGCTATGCAGGGAGGCACAATTCTTTACTTTATAGTGCTCAGTTATTTAACCTTAATGCCCCACTGACATTATTTTTTTTGTATGGAACGTTATATATGTGTCTGTGTAAAAATCTGCAATGTATAAATAGCACAGATCAGAGGTGACCTTTAAGTTTGTGCATGTGGAGATTCATACAGCACGAGGGCTAGCTGGGAGGATGAAGTCATTAAGATGTGTTCTCATCTAAAGTTACTTATGAATTATTTGTAAGCTATTTTCTCACTTATTTTGTTATAATATCCCCACATACTCACTCACCAACCAGTAAAAATAGCTTACCAGTGAATATATGTTTCGGAAGTCTGCCTATTTTTCCTTTGTGCTGCAGCTGCTGTTGCCATGCTGTCGTTGCTATGTTTTCCTTTTTCTTTCTTTTTCTTAAGAAGGGAAAAGGAAAAAAAAAATCTATTCCCTAAACATGCCAGACTCAGTTCATGGAACAAAATACCTGCAGTAGAGCCTAGAGGAATATAACATAATCTGGCTGAAAGAGCATAGTTTATGTGTAGAAGAAAGCCTTTTTGACACTAATATACAAATTCTTCTCTGAAAGAGTTAATGAAACCACAGGTATTATTTAGATCAGGTAAAGATCACTAAAAAAGAGTATTAATAAGGTTACAAAATGGTCGGGAAAAGGTAAAACTCCATGCTGAATAGGTTGATAGGGAGGTAGAGGGGGAAGCAAAGGACTCAAAAGAGTAGATGTGGCCAAGTCTCATCTGGAAGACAATGAAGTTGCTCAATAAACTTGCTAAAACAGTTCTTAAAGCTTGAAATCTAAAATTTATCTCTGTGGGACAGCCCTGAGAAATACAAATGGTCTTTCCAAAGGCTGCAAGTCCAAGGTGGAAAATTTGGTTCTGGGTTGTGGGTCCCAGGTTGCTGCCTTCTGCCTGTGGTCCCTGTATGAAGAGCAGGCAGAGTTTGCCAGACTGTGGTTGGGTCTCAGCAAATAAGTTCAGAAAAGACAATTTGGGTTGCTCATTCCTCCTCTGTTTCTCAGCTCCAGAGGAACTTGGATGATTCTCCCATCCTCAGTCCCCTGCCAATCTTCGTGGAGGACCTTGGAGAAGAGTTGGCAACATGATGACAAGAATCGATAGTTTCAGCCCAACTACTGATGATTTAGAGCACAAAAACCCCCTGTGAGACGGCAGAATGACTTGGGTGGCTTAGGAGTGTGGAGAACTGTGAGGGACCAGGAGGACCTGTGAAATTTGGGTCACTGGGCAATGCTACAGCAGAAGAAATTCGATACAGACAAGTGCAATGTAGCGCGTGTTGTTCTGCCAATTTAAAGGACTCTTAACATGCTGATGTGTTGGAAATGATGTAACCTCTCAGAAAAAAAAAAAGCCAAGTGCCACCGTGGCCAGCTTCTAGACAATTTCTCAGTGTACAGTGTCACTCAAAACATCAAGTAAAATGTAAGAATAAAATGTGTTTGAAAATAAGGCTGGGAGTACCATGTCATGGTTTTATACAAGCTGAGAGCATGTCCCTCTTCTCCTGCCCAGGGAGTCAGCCTTGGTGAGCTCAGTACAACATGAGGGCAAAAGATAAATTAGGTTTTCCTTGTTTGAGGCATGTGCTGTTTAACCTGCCTTTCTTCTCATCGCTGACTGCATCCCCGGGGTCACTGGGAGAAATGTTAAAGGCTGCAACAATTCACTGCAGAATTAAGAAAGGCAACAGTAAACAGAGGATGGGCAGCGTGGTGAATTCTGAGTCAGACGTTACACCAGAAAAGAGACTTCCAGTATTTCAGGTACTCTTCAGCCATTACCCTCCTCGACTGAGGTGGGTGAGAGTTACAAAGCACAGCTGAATTCAAGATGCCCTTTCTCTTTATCAAGCCTGGCTGCATTAGCTGCCATTTTTCTTCATGGAAAACCATGTTTCTGTGGGTCAAAAAAACCTCCAGCCCTGACCTGTGTGGGGCAGGGGTGCTACTCCTGACTGTGAGCTTAAAGCACAGCTCGATCCAGGCCAGTTCTGCCGTTCACTGTGTATTAATTACTCCTGCCTCTACCCACATCCCGTCAGCCCCAGAGCTTGGGGTCTGACAAAAACCCCTTTCCATGAGGACTGCCACTTCCAACCAAGCCAAAGAAATCACAGAGCTACGTAGTCCCATGATTAAGAGCTGTGAGTCAGAAGCTTCCAAGTTCATTCCTCACTTTGAGTCCCAGCATGAACTACACAAGTAGCATCATTTCTCTGCATCTCAATATCCTCACCCTCCACTAGAACTAATAACAACTCCTCCACTGAGCAGCCCTGCTGTGAGAATCAATCGGTATTTGTACAGGCCTTTGAGAAACGTAAGGCACAGTCTGTATGTGAAAATTATTGATATGATTCATTACCAGGCATTCATACTCTATTTATGCAACTCCCAGTCTATTACTAAATATATTGTCCATTTGAATATTGGAATCACTGCTGCTGGTAATTTCTGCTAATGTTGCACTGGTCTTTCAGAGGTAGCTTTTCTAACTTGAATGGGAGAATTGTGGAGGCAGAGAAGAGGAACAAATGCCAGAAGAGGAATTTAAGAAAGGACAACAGCTCTGTGCAGGCTTCATGGAAAACAATTTAAAAATCCATTTAACAAATAACTTTGTGCTAACACTTTCCTGATTCCTCTTCCCGTTCTCTTTTTTCCTCAGCTGAATTTGTGTGAAGATCTGATCTCCACTAGCCTGTGTCTGTAAGATGAAAATGAGCAAACCTGAGTGCATTGTGTCTCTCCAGACAGACCACTTGCTCCTCACATGCGAGCTCAGGTGATGCCCGAGACCGTCTTTGTGACCAGCTGCCTTTTCAGAAAGTGAGGATGCTCCATCCAAACCATCATCCTCCAACCCTCAGTCACCAGCTCCAACTTTCTCCTGCCTTTTTCTTTGCCATGCTACTGAAAGCAGCAATATCTGGGACTGCTCAGAGAGTTTCTGAGAAGAGAGAGCATATGTCTATACATTACATATTTATTCACACACTGAGACATGTTCTCACTCCCGAGACACACACGGTATGTTCCGACTTTCTCACTCCAGCATGTTTTGCAAATCTCTTCTCCACCCCCTCTATTCCCTTGTTTCACTTTATCAGTATCTTGTTTAAGGGAAATGCTGCTACTGGAAACTGGAAACGTTAACATCAGGTCAACAGACCATTTATTAGGATGCAGCTGTGGGACAGGGAGTGATGGCACACAGCTATTTTCCTGGCTCAGCTTCTTTTCCTTCCAGTTGGAAAATTTATTTTCTTGCTGTGATCCTTCTACTCACTCTTGGTGCTGACAAAATGTTGCCAATATCTGTGGTGTGGGAACTCAAGGACAATCGATATTACGTTTGAATCAAATACAATGATTTCTTCTTGTTCATTTTGTTTTCAAAGCTCAACATTTTGCAATTAAACATGTCAAGACACAGGGAAAACTGAGGTGAGGGTTCTTCTGTGAAAGGTGGGAGGGAGCAGCACAGAAGTAGAAACCAGAGCAAACCAGCAGTGAAGCCAATAGAAATCTGCTGTGTCGTTTCTTCTTTCTCTTAATACATTTTTTACGAGAAGTGAGATCTTTGATTACATTTTTGATTAGGAAAGACAGGCATTACCCTGCCCAGTGCACAGTTAGAAGGAAAGGAGCCTTTCATGTTCACAGATATCAGACATCAAAACAGCCATTCCCAACTCTTAAAAGGATCAGACAAAACTGCAGCTCAAACTGTGCCAGGGTACTTTGGTGCAGGCAGGTTCCCGGTGAAAGGCATTCTCAGAGCTGTAAGAAATCCTGTCGTTGCTGACACTCCTGTTGAGTACGGGGAGAAATGTGGGAAATTTCCCCCAGAGAAGTCCAGGACCATTGTAAGGGCGTTTCAGAACGAGCAGACTGAGAGCCGTGACAGCCAGGCTGCAAGGAGAGCTGCCAAAAAGGAGCTCCTGGTTGTAAAGAATGGGTAAGTGCTCCATCGGAGGGTCCAGGTAGGACAGCTCAACGAGGAAAGCAGCCAGCAGAGCAGAGCCGAGAGCAGGACTGTGCAGATGAATTAAATCTCTCCTTCCTGAAGACTCATGGGCTTACTGAAACTCGCGTTTATGCTGATGCCCAGGTGCCGGACAAGAGCACCGACAACCAGCTCCACCCTGCAACACAACTGGTCTCTGTCTTCAGAGCTGCAGAGCCCCAGTGGCCTCCCCGGTTTAGAGGTCACCTTGACACCCTGACAACCTAAAACAGCTGAATTGTGTGACCAAGAGATCAGACCTCTGATCTCGCACGACTCCAGTTGAATACTAACAATGGCAACACGGTGTCCCGGCTTATCCCTCACCACCTCGGCAAATGGCCCATCACCTGGCTGTGGGATCTGCAAAAACTCAAAGGCTGAAATGAGACTGGATAGCAAGTCAACTCATGGATTCATTCA
Source organism: Mystacornis crossleyi (assembly GCA_013400655.1). Classification (NCBI taxonomy): domain Eukaryota; kingdom Metazoa; phylum Chordata; class Aves; order Passeriformes; family Timaliidae; genus Mystacornis; species Mystacornis crossleyi. The sequence goes on along the minus strand of VYZQ01007561.1, from coordinate 8,983 downwards.
GAGTTCAGTTCAGCCTGGATTCAAGCACCTTCTCCTGCCACAGCTTGCCAGTATGCATTACAGAAGAAAAAACCCAAATCCTTGACAAAATTTCAAGGTCCAAAGCAGGGTTTGTCTAGGTTGGTGGCAAACATGATGCCCATCTTCCCAGAATTTGGCTCAGCTGTGCAAACAGATGTCCTGAAAGCACCTGAAGCTAACTTGGACACTAATTCAGACACCTGAACCTTCTCCATGTGTCCCCAGTGCTGAACACTGACGCTCAGCCACTAAATGGACTTGCTGGTGCAGAATTAGTCCTATCTCATCAGGCGTAAGTCTGGCCTCCTGCCTGTTTCTAGTCTTTCTCTACAGAGGAGTGTCCTTCAAAGCCTTGAAGCATCACTTCACCTCCACCACCATCTTCTATATTCCCCCTAAGTCAGGATATCGTGTAGAGAGAGCACTGGGACTGCACAGCCACCGACACCAGGACACCATCCAGTCCAGCCTCTCTCTGTCTGTGGCCTCCATCTGGCAGCAATGATCCAAACGGCATTAAGCTGACTCCACGCTCAGACTGATAACAAACACGTTGCAACAGACAATTGTTCCTTCTGCCAAGGCTGCCGCAGATTTTTATCCTGTTTTTCCCTTCTAATACAACAATAATGCCGGACCGAGGGAGTCTGGAGATTCCCACAACTCACCCTCAATGGTGCATGGACACCCAGCCCTACATCTACATTAAGGATGAGCAGAGCCATCACTCAAATGCTGAGTGCCAGGGTAAGGTAAGTGCGTGGGTGACAAACAGCTGCCTCCAGCTCAGGACAGACACTGCAGAGGTGCTGCTGGAAAATTCAACCCCATCTTCCACTGAAGTGCCGTATCCATCCGGGAGATAAATGGCCCTTGTTTCCTTCTGCACACACGTCTGCTACTGATACGCACCAGCGGTGGCTGTCAGCATCCCTTCTGCTGCTCCGACCAGCCAGGAGGTCACAGCCTTTCACTCCAGAGCAGGCTTAGCTCGTGGGATCCCAGCCTCTCTTCCAGAGGGTGTAATTCACAAGCACACTTCCCAGCTGGATCAGCTCGCAGCAGCTTGTCCACTTAGCACAGAGGCAGGTGAGAACACGCTGTACTCCAGTGCCGCCTCGTATCGGCTTGTCATTAAACAGCAGATACGCTGCCATTGATTTCAGTTAAATTTCTGTTCCCTGCAAACTCTCTAGAAACACTTATCCCAAAGCCTGAAGTGCTCCTGAACACACGCCCTCCTTGTTTTCTGCTGTTATTGATGCACTCAGTATCTCTCAATGTAGAAGGCAGACTGGAGGAATGCTGCAGTCCGATTTCCTCCCCAACATCACCAGTGGGAACAAAGCAGCAGTGGGAGCACAGCCACTCAGTTGCTCTTGGGGCTCCTTCCTCTGTGAGACATGTAGACCTCTGAAGGTGTTTGAGGCTTTGATTTCACTGGCTGCACTCATTTGATGACACGACCAATTGTTATTTTTTAATCTCTACCAAACAACAGCGAGCTGCTGAAGCTCGAGCACAGCCCCATGCAGTGATTAGCTGCATGGCGGAAGAAAAGAAAGATTCCCCCAACACAGGCATGAATAACAATGAGGTAGATTAATTTTTCTAGGAATGCTCTCCTGCAAAGCAGCCTTTAGAAAAATCCAAGGGATATTTGGTCCTCTGGATGACGAGACGAAACCATGAAAGAGTTCATTCTGCAACCTGAAGAAACATTCCTGTATGTGATCTCAGAGTCAGACGATGAACTCGAGGTATAGAAACAAACACGGGCCATGGACTTGTGCAAAAGTCTCCTCTCAAGAACAGCTGCCTCCTGTTGATCTCACCCTAGATCCTGCTCACCCACGTGCCATCACAGCACACTAAAGCCAAGACCCCAAGCACCGTGCATGGCACACCTGTCAAAGCTAGCTGCTCTGTATTCTCATGCTACAAAGAGGGGGAGAGTGAGGAAAAACAAGGAAAAAAAGCACATATCTAGATATTTATGATATCTAAAGGGAACTGCATTGGTGAACAAAGGAGAGAAGCAGGAATGGATGCAGAACCCGGGAGTTAAGAGGCACCGGCTGGGCATGTTCAGCTCAAGCAAGCATTATCCCAACCAATTTATACGTAACTACCTTAGCTGAAATGCCACTTAATTTAAAACATCCAGGAAACAAAATAATGTCTTCAAGGTCAGGTGAGGCCAGCTTGTTAAGGGCAGGACAATTTCATTTCCTGCTGACTTACCACCCATACTAATGGCCCCACCACAAGAGCATTGTCAAGGTGAAAGGAGCAGTCCACAATTCGAAACAGCCCATGATGTGCAAACAAACCACTGGCAGCTTCCTTCCCATGGCTGATGCAACCAAAACACCCAGCTCCCAGTCCCAAATGCCCACCTGCCTGCAGGGGCTTCTGTTGAATTGGAAATGAGAACAGAAACCTCAGAGAAGCACTACAGAAGGTGAGCCTCTGGTTCCCCTGCTCTCCAGCTGTGTGTCTGGTGGTGGGCACCAGAGGAAGGGACTTCCCTCCACAGCACAGTGACACTCTGAACACTGGGATTTACACACCACACTGGATGCAAATGGCTTAGGAGCCCCTCTGCCCCGGGTTCCTGTGGTGCTGCTGGCGCACACTCAAACACTGAGGAAGCTGGGGACAAGAAAACTCAATCCACTGGTGCCAAGGGACAGCTGGGATCTCAGAGCAGCATGAGCCATCAGTGGCTGTGTGGCCACCTTCTAGTGCTCTCCTTCCCTATTCACAAATGACCAATTCCATAAAGGCTGAGGGATCAGAGAGAAGAAGGTGCCGAATGAAAAGCTCCACAGCGTCATCAGGAGACAGGTTCTGCACAGCCACAGGTGAGCAAGCAAAGCCCTGAGGCAATGCCCAACCTGACTAAAATAAAGACATACTCCTCCGCATGCTGTGCTGCCTTGTACTCATGCTGTTCCTCAGTTTTTCAGTTTGTAAAATAGAGGAATATTTGCTGTACCTCGCAACAGCCCTGGAAGGCTTAATTCATGTTTGTGAAGTGCTTTCAGATCTTAAATTGGGAGGCATGAGAGAGCACAAGTTGTTATTATAATTTCATTATTAAGTGCTGTTAAAAAAAAAATCAGCTTATGTTTTGTAGAATTCAGGTCCTTCTTCAGACTAGCTTTATGTCCCCTGAAACATGTATTTGACAATAACCCAAAGAGCCTTGATCTTTTATTCCCAGCAGGGTTTTCTTTATACCTTAATGAGGTCTCTTCTTAATCTTTTTTCCAAAGGATAAACACATCATCTCAGTAAAACCAAACTCTCTGAGCTGCTTCATGAGAGCCTGGTTTCCCTCTGCCGGACTGGATCTGCTTCTGTAACATCTGTCCAGAGAGGGGAACAGACTGGTCAGGAGGAATATGGGTGGGATGTCACTTATCCCTCACAAGATGCCACAGCACACTTGCAGATTTGCATCGGATCTCTCTAATTCTTCTGCCACTTAGGACACTGCTCCTGAGAGCCATGCCAGGTTTAGTCTCAAATACAGCAGTATTTTTATCCCTCTTGTCCATAGTGCCTGATAGTCAATCTTATTTCTGTTGCGTAGCAGAGGAGGCTTCCAGGATATATTCCTGACTACATTTCTGTCTTGAGACTCCAATATTTCATTTCCCTTACCCTTACCATTACCAAATCACTCAGAGATCTACAGCCTTGTTGATATTGACTTTCTTCTCTCCTCAATCCTTCTCTCAGGTTTCCTTTTTTTCCTCTCCTATCATCTGCAAATTGCATGGTTTTTATCTTTCGCTATGCTGGAAATGGAATCATGAAAGAGAGACTTTTCTTTTTTCTTTTTTTAATTAGTACTTGGTAATATTACCAAGCTGTGAGTTTATGGCTTTGTAGATCTTATATTTTTGACACTAATTACTCACAAAGGCTTTTAAAGCAGCATTTCAACATAGCAACTGGCATGACTGTAATTAAGTAAGAAGCAGCAAATTTTTTTTTACATTTCAGAGAAAGTCTCTAGCATTCCTGCCCTGTATCACAGCTCAGCCCCTGGTATTGCTCCAATGAACGAGACCAGATGTCAAAAACATATTACTCCCAACACACACAGAGCTCTCCCCACCCTCACCCTTGGCTGATGTATTAATAGTGCTGTCAGCACAGAAGATCCACAGGGATTCACCACTCGCCTATTGCCAATCTGAAGGGCTTGGCTAATTTTAGATTTGTGGTTTCTGCTACTTGTGGGAGAGTGTTTTCCCCCTGTTCAAACCTCAAAGATTCATGTTGTACCGACCACATGACTGCGCTTGATTTATTTGCTCCCCATCCTATCCTCGCTGGGACCCAGAAGGAACATGGGGGGATGTCCTGGTTTCCAAACTGATGCTGGATGTGCTGCCGGGAAGGTGCCAGGGCAGCAAGTGCTCTCATGATATGTTTGTAAACTAGCTGTTACGGAGATGATCAATTAAAGGCGTCTCAGTGGGGAGAGTTTCATTCCACTGGCCTAATTCGTTTTCAAATTACTCCAGGATGCTGCCTTTTACTATTACATTATTTGTTCTGAAACTCCAAATTAAGATTTTATAGCGCCATTAATTTTTATGCAGAAATTACCATTAAAATCAATGTTTTCTGCTTAAAAGTTGACAGTTGGAGATGACTGATTGCCCAGCCTGTTCCCTACTGCTTCACTGCCTTGGAAGCGGACGGGTCCATCCTCGCGTGCTCCTGACTCTGAGCAATGTTTTCACTGCCCCCTACCAACACCTGAGCACATCCATCTGAGGGAGCTGTGACATCCTCATCACCACGCGTGTCTCCAACATCACAGGTTGTTTCCAACACCTCCTGGAGGATGCAGATCCTCCTCCGGCTAAGGGCAGTGATGGAGCCAGATCTCCAGTGCAGGCTGGAGCGCTGCCCTGCCTTCTGCTCTGGCAGGGAGAGCTCAGGGTAAAGGGCATCCCTGGCCACGCCAGCTCCTCTTCCTGCATCAGCACAGCCACCCAAGCAAGGTCTGCAGCTGGGGTACCAGCCTGGCCAGGCTGCTGAGGTCACTGCCTCCCTGCCCTGTGCAGTCCCGTAGCTGCCTGTCCCCACCTGTGGCCTCTCGTGCTGTGAACAGCCTGAACACTGAATTGTTGGGTGGTTTGTACAAGCCACCCTCCGACCTAGGGCAGAGGTTCCCGTGCCCAGCAGTTACACCAGCCCCGAGTGGTGCTGGCAGTGACCAGGACCATCCAGGCACACGAGGTTTTACATTTTACACTACATCAGGAGCACTTCCCGCTGATGCTGGCAGAGTGAATAGCAGGGCCACTCCCAGGAATTTTGTTTTCTAATTCTTAGGGAGTCTTCAGGGAGCTGGGCAGCAGGTAAGGGGCAGAGGAGAACACATAACAATAAAAAAAAATCATAGAATGGTTTGGGTTGGAAGGGACCTTAAAGATCATTCAGTCCCACCCCCTGCCACGGGCAGGGACACCTTCCACTATCCCAGGTTGCTCCAAGCCCTGTCCAACCTGGCCTTGGACACTTTCAGGGATAGGACAAACACAGCTTCCCTGGGCAACCTGTGCCAGGGCCTCACCACCCTCACAGGGAAGAATTTCTTCCTTATATCTAATCTAACCCTGGCCTGTATCAGTTTGAAGCCATTCCCCCTTGTCCTATCACCCCATACTCTTGTTAAGTCCCTCTCCTGCTCTCCTGTAATCCCCCNGGCACAAAGAGCATCCACTGAAAGCACCAGCCCAACCTAAACGTTCTCAGCCTGCAACACAAAAGCGTTCAGGGAACAGAGCACAGGCAGAATCGGAGCTGCTGCCTTCTCCGCTGTCTGCGGGTGGGACCGAAAGCACTTTCCCCTCTGTGGTCAGATCCAGAATAGGGAGAGCCTGATGAAAAATCTTCAATTACCCATGTGATAATCTGCATAGGATGAGTGCACTAGCCAATAATCCCTCACAAAGAAGAGGGATTTGGAGGTAGCATCTGCTGTTGACACCTGAATGCACAAATAACTTGCCCCCACTACAGAAGAAAGCTGAGACCAACGCACTGGGCAAAAGTGCAGAACCGCCCATTTTCAGAGCTCTTCAAGTCTCTGACCACCCTCAAGTCCCAAGATCTCCATGTGATCACCACATACCCCAAGCATCTGGTGGACTAAGTGTACAGTGGGCTGGCTGTCACCTTCCAGAACCAGGCAATCCATCCCCACCAGCACAGGCTGCACACACCAAGAGGCGTCACCAGATTCATCCGCAGCGGCTGCTGCTCCATCAGCGCTCCAGTGCCCGCACAGGCAGAGCCACTGCAATATGCATGAGGTGGCTTCAGACCTGATCCCTGTGCAAGCTGAGTGTCCTCCGCTTGTCTCTGATGATTAACTGAGCACCAGGCTCACCCTCTGCTCAGGACTTTCTGTGGCTGAGGTATTTTGCGGCTAGTCAGAAACTCAAATATATTTCCTGTCCAGCAGATACTGTCTACTCTTGAGAGCAATTTTTACTGGATTTGTAATCCCCTTTTCAGTTTTTTCTCTCCCCTTTTAATATTGTTTTTTAAGCCCTTTACCAGGAGTTCACTTTCTGAAGGCCAGCAAGGAACAGTGGACAGAGCCTTTGGGTTTAAAAAGGAATATGCACAGAATGTTAATGCAAGAGAAACATGCAGCACTCTGACCCCTTCCAATTAAGGTGTCATCTCCATCACCTTTAGCTGTCTTCAAAACTTGGATGTGCCCTGAAACAAACAAAGGAAAGACCCAAGAAATCAGTGCTATGAGCTGACCCTGAGACATTTAACCATTTATCCCCACGAATGACATGTGCTGTGACTGCCTTTACTTTCACAGCCTCTCAAGACCAAAGTCAGCGCCAAGTGCTGATCAAGGGCAAGCAAGAAATGAAACTGGAACTGTTAAACAGAAGATGAAAGGTGATCATGCAGAGGTGGGTCTCACCACAGAAAACTGCAGCCACTGGGTTACCTGGAGAAGCACTGGCACTTACAGATGAAAAGTGGCACTGAATGAAGATGGGCTACACCTGCCTGGATACATACGAAGGGCTAATCCCAATCATCCAAGGAAATTTGGTATATGCCCACACCTCTCCTCCGCAGATCATGAATGTAAGCGACAGAGAAGATGGGTAGGGAAAGAAAACGTTCCTTTTAATCCACCAAAGAGTAGGCTGAGAGGTCACACAAACACAGGAAGGCAAGATCAAACCCCTCACTGTTCTCTGAAAGAGATGAGGCCCCTGCAGAGAGGAGGATTGCAGATGAATTCAACAGGTTCTCCAGCCACATGGGACTTCATGAAAACCAGGAGAGGCAGGAGGGAAGAGCAGCACATGCTGAGGCAAGAGGCTAAGGAGCAGACTTGGTGTGGAGCTCTCGGGAAACATCCCTGTGGTCCCCTACTACACCTGTCCTCTTTGCGTTCAGCTGAACAAGACAAGACTTGAGGTTCACTAGAGGCAAAGAAAAGAGTAATTTTTTAGGCCACTCTAGCAGGTGGAAATACAGGATTACAACTCCTTTGTACCTCCACAGTTTGGATGAACCAGACTTCCCTCCTGTAATCAAGGGTCTTGTGGATCTCTGGGGCTCCTGGTGAAACGTGTCTCCAGCCCTGCAGCTCATCTCAGTGTTGCAAAGCCCTCTGCAAATTGAGAGGTACCTGAGGTTCACCAGGGTGCCTCAGCCCCGGCTTAATTAACAGCGACGACAAAGGGAACAGTTTCCCTGGCTTGTCAGCCTCTGGAGAAAAGTAACCGAATGAAGTGATGTGTGGAAATGATTTCGTCAAAAAAGAAACGGAAGAAACTCTTTTCTCTTAATTAGCACCACTGGAGATTGGGAGATTGGGCTGGTGAGGTCTTTGTGGCTGCACTGCTGATTGTGGCTCTGTGGCCTGCAGCCTGCCCTGGGCGCAGCAAAATAACCCAGCACGGACACCCTGAACTCCGTCCTCCCCCCAACACGTTCTCTCTGCACCTCTCCTTGATGACCATTCCAGTATGATCTCCTTTACAGGTGAACAAAAGCTCCTTAAGTTTATTTTTCATGCTGTCCTTCTAATTCCTCATCTTGGCACCGGTCTCCCTGCACAGAACAGTGAGCAGGATGCTACAGCCTCCCTGCATCATTTTGCTTTATGTCTGCAAACATCTGTACACGCAATTAGAGGGCCAACTCCTTTTATGTCCCTAAATGAGTAGTCTTAATCACCGCCATAAGAAATTAAACCCTGGCTGGGCAGCACAACTCAGCAATGCAATCCTGAGCTGGGCTGGCACTACCTGCCTGCAGGATCAGCCCTCAGGAAAAATCTCCCACCCAGGAGCAAGCTCTTCAGGCTTTTCTTCTCTATGGAGGCATTTTCACAAGTCTAATTACAGGGAAGCAGTGAGATGCTTCCCTGCTGTGCCCAGTGCTTTCCAGCGGCTTTCCGGGGCACTGAGAGACCGAGCTCCAGGCGCTGGTGCTGCCTCTCAGAGATGCTGGTTGGGAGCAAAAGGCTGCAAGCTGGGGTTTGGCTGCCACACTGCAGCTTCCTCTGGCACGGCTGAGGGAGTTACAAGGGGAATTGTGTGACAATGTTACAAAAAATGGAATAAGCAGTAAACGCCTGCATTCCTCCAGAAACGCATCTCTTTTCTCCCCTCTCTTCACCTTTGGCTTCTCCACTACCAGCCTTTGATGTCTTGCCCTCTTCTTTCTCCACCTTTCTCTGTCATTTCTCCATCACCACAATCAAAGTGCAGACCCTCACATGAAGCCCACCTTTGCCCCAGTGAAACCATCCATGTTCCACAGCTCCCACCAAAAGAAACAGGCCCCCAGAGGCTTGCTGGCACCTCCCTCGGCTGAGGAATAATAGAATATCCTGAATTGAATGGACCCACAGGGGGCACTGAGTCCAGTTCCTGGCCCT
>VYZQ01007560.1:0-12819 GCA_013400655.1 Mystacornis crossleyi | reverse complement strand
GGTATCAGGGTTTTGTATCACGGTTTTGTATTAAAGCACCTTCCTCCCCTTGTATTAAAGCACCTTCCTCCTAAATGATACTGTGAAATGCTGCCTGCATCTTTCATGCAAGTTAATCCTTAGATCCCTACATATTTTTGTTAACTGAAGTGGCATCTTCTTTGGAATGCTTGTATCTACTGCTTTAATTTACTTCAGTTCCATTAGAATATACACAGGACACAAAATACCTTATACTTTAACTTAGTTATTGCAAAGCCTCGAGTGGCAGGTTCTTGGTAGAGTTGTACCATGACAAAAAGGAAGTGTGAAAAAAGACAATGACAGTACAGTCCCTGAACACTGACCGTCAGAAACTGAGACAAGCATGTGTTCAATTACTGTACCTGACAGCATTTTAACATTGTTCCACTGGTGCTTAAGGATAAATTTTATAGGATTTCTTTTAGCGTCTGAACTAATTTGAGCCTCTACAGGACTGAAAAATGCAGAATAAATTAGTGCGAGACATCTTTACCCTGAATGAGGTGCTGTGACAGATCCTACAAATAAAACATGGAAGCTTTCATTTTGTTGGCAGCGGAAAATCTGAGCAGAGCAAAGGCCTTACAGAGTAGTGCGATAACCCTTGGAGGATCCTTGGTCAGAGAGGACCAATGTGCTGATTCATGCTCTGGCACTCGGAATGATTGTGCTGCTTGTTGGGATCACCTCATTGTATCCGTAGAGCTGAGGTGGGAAAGGCTAGGAATTCTTTCTGCCTCTTCATCAGACTTCATGACTTCTGGCGTTGTGCTGCATTTCAGAATCTTCCTGCTGCCAGAGAAGGTTTGAAGGAACCATGTGGCAATGCTCCCTGACAGCAGTGAGCCTGATATTAGCTTGCCTGTGGGCCTCTAGCCCATGTCCTCAAAAACACAGGTGACCTTCAGTTCCCCTTTCTTTAGTAATTCCGGGCAAGTTAATGGCTGCTATTGGGGGTTACTGAAAAGGTGGAAAGATGCCTAGAGAATGGAAGGAATGTAGTGCCAGTCAGTCATGGAACAGGAAATGTGAGAGGACCTGGGTTTCAGTCGCAGCACTTGTGCAGAGTTGGTACTTGTTTGTTGTCTTTTCCCTTGTCTGTGAAATAAAGCTAGATATTTTGCCCCTGCTTTGAGGCAAAAAATTTGTGGATGAAAAGGTCTATGTAACTGCTAAACAAATCTTATAAGTTGCTGTTCGTACTATGGGACCATCTCACTTCAGATATAAACTCTGAAAATACACCCAAAAAAATCTTCACCGTTCAAGTGAATTTATTTCAGATGCAGTGAAGTTATAACAATATTATAGCACTGTAGTGTTTCAGTTTCTCCATCACTGTATGAAGAGAGGACTTAATTTTCAAAATTGCCAGAGGTTGCCAGACAGCAGAAACAAATGAAAACATTATTACGCATAATGGAGGTAACATTATTAAAAGTAATGGGCAATATGATTGTACAACTAGTACTTATGTATTTATCCTAAGCTGTGTTGCTTTTTTGCTGAGGGATGGTAAGGGAAGGTGTAATGGCTCAGCAGCTGGTTACAAAGGTGCTTTTCTGAGAGTTTTGCCTGATAGTGGAAGCAAAAGCCACATGTAACCGTGTGTGAGAGGATGAGTTCCAAGTTGATCTGCCGTATTGCTGTGTTCCAGCAGCAGTTTTAGTGGCTATCTGCTGTAGCTCTGCTAGGAGAGGCTTCCCACTGTTCAAATTATAGAGCTAGTGTGAAGATATGTTTTAGCAAGTACATCCTCTGTATATTATCCTCAGTGATGTGGGTTACTTGTGCTTGACAGTCAGCTGTTAGCGATCTTTGCTGACATGGGTTATCCCATTTGAGATGTTTGGGTTTTTTTCATGGTTTAGTTTGTTAGCTTTGAAGTCTTTTATTCTCAAGTTACCTTAAGGAAAGCCTTAAGGCAGCGAGTAAATACATCCCACATTTTCTGTATTCTGTGACGTGTGCTCCCAGTCCCCACTGGGAACGTGTCAGGAGGAAAGAGATCGGCCGTGAGTGTTTGTATGTGAGCATTCAGACATAGAAACTCGCGTGCCCCTCCCGGCAACTTCGCTGGCTTGCAGTTACAAGTTTTCTGTTGGTATCCTGGAGCAGATAAGGGGCTGAGTATGACAAAGAGAGCAGGTAGATATAACATGGAGAGCAGGTAAATATAACATAGAGAGCAGGTAAATATAACATGGAGAGCAGGTAAATATAACATGGAGAGCAGGTAGATATAACATGGAGAGCAGGTAAATATAACATGGAGAGCAGGTCTTTCTCAGCAGCTCGTGTCACGTCAGTCCTGTGACTGCTGGTGCCAAGGAGGTGCTTGAGCTTTGATGTCAGCTTGTACCATACCAGCTGAGGGCCCTTTATCTTCCTCTGTCTGTGATGATTTTCCATCACTTCCAACAGGGCACGGACCTGTCGAAGTTCCAGTTGAGGATGGAAGTTAGACAAAGATCCTTTGAGAAGCACTGGACCCCTGTTGACCTCAATCTGTACTGCTGATTTTCCTTTGATGCACTGCAAAGAATCCACACCAGCTCGGTCTGACTTGTCTCGAGCTAAGCTTCCTAGGGCAGCTGCAATTGAATACTACTTTTTGGCATTTTCACCTTCAACTTGGAAAGAGTATCTCAGTGTTTAGATTTTTTTTTTTTTAATTTTTAAGCTTTTAATTCTTGCCTAGATTGAATGATGATAATAACTAAGTGTTGTTGAGGCAATTTCCATGGTTTTAAATAATCATGGCAAATCTCTGGAAGTTCAGTTTAACAACAGAGTGAAAAAACACATTAAAAATTCAGTAGTTTAATAGTAGATGCAATAAATAAATTAAATCAGACATACCTCTGAATTTCTTGTGCAAGCATTGTGTGACAGCACTGGGTACAGTGTGTATGTTTGTATACTTGTCTATGCAAGTACCTTTATGATATCTGTACCCGCAGGTAATCTTATCCATATGTGATATTTGCATATGCCAATTTGTTCTTTGCACAGAAAGCATTCTTCACTGCCTGGAAAATTTGCACATTATGCTCTTATTTTTAAAGTTTTCATTGAAGATTGTAGAAGAGTAAAAGGTAAAGAATTGCTCCAGGAATTCATACTCAGAAAATGCATTAAGATACGGACAAAAGTTGAATTTCTGTGATGTGTTAGGAGAAAATAAAATCTCAGCAGAGAAATTCTGAGGTCAAGAAGTACACGTATTCAGGAGGATAATGCTGGTCTCTCGTGGAAGACATACGTGTGGCTGTCTGGAGAATGAAACCGCAGCCAGCGCCAGGAGTGTGAGGGCAGGGGACGTATCTCGGCTAGCAGAGCTGTACTGCTCCAGCACGTTCCGTGTGTCTGCCCCTCCTGCAGTGGCACAGCACTTGCCTTCGCTGGCTTCCTGCTCACTTTGTGTGATGCCCTCCAGGCCAGCCCCTGACAGACGTGCAGCCAGACCGGACAGGACTGTCAGCAGCAGAAAGGGTCAGCAAGAGGGATTTGATCCCGCAGAGCAGACAACAGCAGTTGTTATGTTGCAGAAGGTGACCCAAATCTGTTTCATGGCTTCTCTGCTTGTGAGATTTCTCTGCCCTAGTGATAAAATCCCAGAAGGGAGGATGACAATAATGCGGTGACTGGTGTTCCTGCAGAGGTGCTGTATGGATCTACTTGTATGGAACATGCACTGCTTATGCCAGCATGATACTGATTTCAGTGGTACAGGCAATGGTCAGTGTCACCCTTTGGCAGTGGCGTGGTTCTTAAATCCCACACAGGGGCCGTTTGAGAGTTTCAGTGAGGCTTTCGCAGTGTGTGAGATCTGCCAAGAGTTTTTGTGCTGGAGGAGTACGGGTTGACGAGATCAGCCCCAACACGTTAAGTGCTGTTGATGATATTATTATTGCTTTGTGAATTCATTTCCCGTAGAGACAGAGTGGAGATGAAAAGTTCAGATTCAAACTTCCTCTCTGCTCTGGGGTGTCAGCTCCATGGCTTAGGTTTGCACTCAGGTCATTCTAGTTATTAACAGCAATGGTCAGATTGTGATTAGAGTCTATAAACTGTATGTGGAATGCAAACAACTGATTTTCATGAAAAGGCTAGGAAGACAGTATTTTCAAGCATAAAAAGAACGTAATCACCCTTCATAGGTAAGATGTGTTATTTACACTGTGGGGATTCACGTCAGTACTTTTTAAGTAAGTTGCTTGGCTGAACTTGTTATGTAGCTGCCAAGGCCGGAAGTGAAGGAGAAGAGCCAGAGAGAATTATTGGACTCCACACTCCAACCTTACATCATGTAAACGTTTATAACATGACTTTTATTTTCAGCCTTGACCATTCGGGAGGGGGCCTCTTGGTTGCTTTATTGCTGGCAGACTGCTTTTCAAGGCACCTTTTGGCTTATTTGTGATGATGCAGCAAACCAGCAGACCTGGACGTACACGGCACTTGCAACATGTACAGTGAAAACTTCTAGTCACCCTTTTCTCTCTCCGGGTTCCCAGCCACAGCCAGCTGCTTGGAGTTAAGCACTTCCTTATGCTCCTGCTGTTAGTGCTCACTTCCAGTGATCAGTGGTCCCACCCTACTTTCTCAGCATATTGAGGTGAAATCAATAATCATGCCTGAGAGAGAGGGAGTCTGGCATTTCCATTTCTCCTTATTCTCGCAGTTACAAAAAAGAATATAACTTTGAAAGATGTTATTTTCCATTGAGGAATAGTAACAGAGAACAATTTGCAGTATACCTGGCAGCATTTACCTTGGCACAGGAAACAATCTACTGCAGTCCAGCTTTCCTGCTGGTATCAGTAGTGTTTTTCTCTTCCATGGTTCCAAGTTATGTTCTTCCCAAATCACTTCAGTTCACATTAAGAATGAAATGCATATTTCAATGTATGAAATGAATGAAATGCATAATTCAACAAGTTACCTGTTTCTTTGAGGTGAATCTTGCCTGTAAAACAACATAGAGCAGAACAGTGGGGAAGAAGAGAATAATTCAGGTTTTTTCCTTCATGCAGATTTCAGATTTCTGATGATGCTACAAGTATCTGACCCAGTGCAATTATGTTGGTAAACTCCATAAGTTTTTCTTAGCATTTTATTGCAGTTCATAAGTTTGTACTATTTAGGCTGTAACCACAGCTGAGTTTATACAGGAGTTTTGTTTGTTGTTGTTGTTTTCCGAGCCCCTTAATGCTCCTCACTGACCCTTTTATGAGCTATAACTTTTGCTCACACTCCATAAGTCAGGGAGTCTTTAGTAAAAGGGCCTATCAAGAAAAAAAATCTGGGACCCTTTCCAGGGAAACGCATGTATAATAGAGAATTCTGGCAGTTTTTCATCTGGCACTAATTTATTACTTCAAGCTGGCTTGCTCTTTAGACTATAATAAACAGTATTTTACATCTAACAAATCACTTTTAATATCCCTGACCTTGACAATGGATCTCTAGTACGGGTTTAAAAGAAAAAACTGTAACCAGAAATGCAGTGTGTCACAAACTGATGTAGTCATGGTTCTTTGTTAAGTTTCAGAGTTTCTGGTGAAATTAAAGATATATGGAAGAATAGGTTGTTTTAACAGAGACATCTACTATCTCCAGCCATGCCATACATGCTACGTTTTGGAGAGTACTGTCTTTACGTTCAGTCTAAAAGCATTTAAATTATGTAGTCATGGAAGGAGACACTGAATTCAATGATGTAAAGGCAGCATTTTGCTGAAGTCAGGAGGCTGCTGTCTGTGTACCCTTAGGAATTCAAAGAAATACTGTATCGACACATTCAGATGTGTTTAGATGGAAGCTGCATTCATTCACAAGTTCCTGACTATCTCAAAGCGGAGTCGCTCTTACTTTTATTGAAAACCACGTGTGAACTCCCGAAAGAGAACAGTGTCAGCAGGTTCTCTGTGCCCCTGGGACATGCCATCTTTCTCTTTGAAGACAAGTGGTAGCTAGCGAGTTGCTTCTCGGGTCCCTGGATGGGAGAAATAATGAGAAGTTGAAATATATCTTGATTAAAGAGCAGCAGAACCTTGCTTGCTTCATGATCCCAGCAACAGTTTGATTCCTCAACTCCTTCCTCTTTATTAGTAGTAAGTGTACCCCTTGAGTGCCTCAGATGTACTGGAACATGATACTGGTCATTAGGCAAAGGTTTTTCATCTTTTTCCAGTTTACATCATCTTCCTTTTGTAGTTCTAGACCAATTAGGGTAACACTGGTAGATGCTTTGCATAATTCGTAAGCAGTTGCTCCACGTGTATGGACACAAATACAGACTGGTACACAAAGTCTGTCAGTTTACGTTGCTGTTGGGATTGCCTTAATCACTTTATTGATAGAAGAGAGCTGTAAGCCCTAGCTTGTTATGACCGTTCAAGATGTAAAGAAATTACTTCTTATTTGTGTAATACTATTAGTAAACCTGCTTGCAGAAATGCTAACCCACTGTTTTTCTTAATAGCCTGCAACTGACTTCAAGGCTCGCTGAAATTAAGTTTATTAGTTCTACTCATGTTGTTATTATGCAGACACTTGTTCAATGATAGCTCTTGTACTTTTCTCTCTCACACCCTTTTTTTTCCCCTTTTCTTTCCTCCTTCCCTTCAGCCTTTAAGGTGAAACTGGGTGCTGGTGTGTACACTTTTCACTTCAAAAGTAAGGATGGCTAGTCCTTCTAGCCTTCTGTCCTGCACTGCTGGTATTTCTCCAGGGCATTAAGATGGGCAGTGGTTCCCAAAATAAATGGTAAATGTTTAAAGACAGAATAGTAGGCAGCCCTTTCTATGATATTAATGTGTAAGTGATTAGATTAGTTTGGTATTGCTTCTCCCTAGCATTTCCCTCCACCAAGCTCAATGTGTGCGTGTGTATTTAAAATATCTTTGGAAAGATGTTTTTGATTCAAAACCTGAATGACTTAAAGTATCCTTCCTTTGTTATTCTAGAGGTTAAATTGAGCTTTCTAGCCGTGTAAATATAAGGTTTTCTGGAGACGCTATTATGAGATTTTCAGAAGACCAGAAAAAAGAAGTTGTGACATTTCCAGCTTTTAACTGTTTTCTGCTTAACCTGTGTAACAGAGGGAAACTAGCTGGCTTTTTCAAATTCTGGTCGTAAGGGCCCAAAACTTTTGCTTCAGCAGCTCTGTGGTCAGGATGTGTGCACAGTATGAGCACACTCAAAGAATTCAAAGAGCAATCTCTAAGGATTTTTGAAAGGGGGTGCTGGATAAATCCAGTGTATCTTGTTCAAGCACACACCCCTCTGAAGCCAGGAGATGGATTGTGTGAGCAGAAAATGGCTGAATGTATACAAAATGTCATTGTAAAGTTACAATGCTAAATGGGGGAATTAGAATAACTCTAAAATATGCAGACCTCCAGTCATTTTGGGCAGCCTGAGTCTAGGCATTGCAGCAAAGAAATTAGCTTTCGTCTCAGCTGTTGAGCTCAACTTAAGTCAAATACGTGTAGTATGTGAATGCACTGGAAAAAAAAAGAAGCAGCTTTTTAAAGAAATTGTTTAGCTAAAAATGTGCCAGATGTTCAGACTAAAATAACAATTATCCAATTTTCTTGTGAAAAGTTAATCTCCTCTTACATTTAAGCCATGCTGTGTTATGTGAGCTTATACTGGAGTAGAACGCGAAGGGATGGAGAATGCCATATTGTCAGCAAGACAATGGGGTGGCTTAAATTTGAATGGAGAAACACATCTGCAGATTCGTGCCAGGAAGATTTGCACATTTTGTGTTTCATTGGGAAAGTCGAGCAGATTTCACAAGCTGTGCTGTTGAAGAACGAATTAACATTGACTGGGGCCAGTGCCATAATATCTTTCCTCAAAGTACAGCCTACATATTAATTAACATTTGTGGAGCACTTTGAGGTGCTGGATGAAAGGCAGGGTAGAGTACAAAGTTGTTGCTATGATTAATTAGCTATCACATTGGACATGTGAAGGGCTATGTTAAAGTGTTGCAAACTATTATTTATTAATTGTTGTTTTTGCCAGTGGCCACCTTTGTTCCGTCCTTTACAAACCGTGTTCCTGCCCTTATTAATCACATTCTTTGGGCTGGAAGGGAATGCTGTGACCTGTATGGCAAAGGCCAAGGCTTTCATCAAGCAATAAGTGCAGGAAACCAGTATCCTATTAAAAAGGCACGCCGTGAATTTTGCCTGTCTGAAGCATATGCTGTCTCTGCGTGCTATTATTTGTCCGTGGAGCTGTCCTGGGGTGACTGTACGAAACTGCATTTCCTATGGTCGGGCTGTGCCTCTGAGCTGGGTCTCAGAGAGGGGGGAGCTGAGCGAGCTCTTGGCCGTGGTTGGTGTCCGAGGACTCACAGACTGCCCCGCTCTCCCCGCTGCGGAGCCGAGGGGGCACGCCCCTGCTCTTCCCAGCTCTCGACTCCCGTTCTCAGGAGAGACAGAGAGTTCAAACCATTTGCTTTTTAGCTAGCCTGTTAGCTGAGGCAACATTTCCTGGGACTGTGGCTTCTTCTTCTTCTCCTGGAACTGTTCGGCTCTGGTCCAGGACACCATCCCCGGGAGGGCCCACACCACAGCTTGGAGGGGCCCACACCGCACCCCAGCTCTGGAGAGAGCACAGCCACACCTGCAGAAAGCTCTCTCAATCTACCAGGTCTTCTCCACAGCCAGAGGTTTTATTATGTAACCTTAGTCTTCCTCTCGTGCCTGCGTGCACCGTGCTTGTTAAATAAATAGCTTTTTTTTTCACTTTCCTCCAAGAAATTTCTTTCCGAACCTGGTGGAAGAGGGGCTGCTGAAACCTGCCTTCTGTTAGAGGATATGTTCATCTCAGATGTTTTCTCCTAATTTGTCTCAAACCGAGACAAGTGCTTACTGTAATATCCAGTGAAAAAACAGGACTCAAATTTTCCAGTTTTTCAAGTGGATCCTCATGTGAATGCAACTGGTCATCAAGAAACATAATAATCTGCTTTGTGCATGGAGATTGGGCCTCCTTGCTAACAGGGTGCATATCGAATAAAATACAGCCCATTCCTACGACCTTTGATTTCCACACTAGAAAACATCTCAGTAACTCAGTTCAGCGTGTTTCCTTAGCTTTTCAGGAATATAGATTATTGTGAGAAAAGCCCAGTCCGTGGTCCCACTAGGCTGATACCTTTTCCGTAAAGAATTCTGGGAGAAACCAAATCCAGAGTGTGGCTTGGTGTTTTCCAGGCTATGAAGCAAATACTGCTACTTCTTTTATCCAGTGTTACTGGAAGCTGAGAGGGGGCCTTTGCTTCTCTTTCTCTCTTCCGTGCTTTGAATAATGAGAGTAGAACACCTGTCCGCACTACGATTGTTATTACATGGGGGGAAAAGCAAAGGAAAGGCAAGGACCTTTTGTTTCTATTTCTCCTCCTTTCAGAGAGTTCTGTAAATTGTCCCAAAGGAGCTCCAGTGCCTGCAGGTCACTGCATTCCACTCCTATTCTGCATTAGAGAGCACTATCTCATAGTGAGCTGCAAAATTGCTTGATACTTTTCCAAGCAGGACTCTTTTATGGATGTGAGAATTCCTTACCTAGTACTTGATTTTCTGTTTTTTGGAGACAGCTCTACTTGTTTCATTTAGTCTGCACAAATCCCAGGTTCTAGCTCCGAGTGTTATGGTTGCTGAATTCCTGCCTTGCTCCCCATCTGAGCAGAGAGCTGGAGCATGGAGTGCCAGTAGCCCTGGTGGGGGCTGGTGGAGGGCAAAGTAACTTTCTTTTCTTTGCATAGTGTTCCTTCTGGCTTCTCAGGCTGATGATTGTTCACTTCACAACAGCAGACCGCTGTTCAGATTCCCCTGCATCCTGCCTCTTGCCAGGCTGTCTCTTCTGTGTCCGCAGTCATTGTCACATGTCAACCAGCCTGTCCTTCTGGAGTTCATGACAATAGCAAAATAATAAAGATGCTGTGGAACACCAAGTCTCTCTTTTAAATAACAGCTTCATTTTCTCATGTTTTCATCCAGCAGAAACCCAGATAGAAAANGAAATTTCTTTCCGAACCTGGTGGCAGAGGGGCTCCTGAAACCTGCCTTCTGTTAGAGGATATGTTCATCTCAGACGTTTTCTCCTAATTTCCTCGTGGTATTGAGTACCTAGCAGACTGTGGCAGCAGGGGGTATAAAAAAAATTACATAGCATTGTTTTTGCCTTAAGCAATTTATTATTATTGTATTGGCTAAATAAATATATTTATTTAGACTTAAAGCAACTTTACCAGTATTATTTTTATTAAAAGGGGATTCATAAACTAGATTTCTATAAGAATGGCCATCTCATTGCCTTTGCCTGTGCCCGTTGCTGACAGCTGACAGAAAAGGTAGGATTTTTATTTTCTTTCATTGATAAATTAGACTGGAGTTTTTTATGTGGCATTAATATTTCCTAATGGCTGAAAGAACCTTTTCTGATCCACTCTGGAAGTACAGTTGTCTTTCTAATTTTGGCATTGTGCTCTTGCTCCATAATAATTCCATGGGCCGGGTCCCAATCTTTGTTGTTGCCAGTTATGAACTCCTAGTTCATCATTAGGATGAACTGCTAATTTATTGCAGTTCTTTGGTTATTAACCTGCTGCCACATGGTTGGGCCTCTTATGACTTCCAGTCACAGGATTTTCAGAGTACCTATTCTGTGACTTGAGAAAGTAAAAAGGAAAAATACACCAGCTCTCAAAGAAGACTTGTCTGAGACATGAATACCGTATCACTTACTATGCTCCGTGTTTCTAGACATGACCAGAATACCAGAATTTGTTCTCTCACATGTGCTAGACAATAAGCACCCTACACTGAAGTTTTAAAATGTTCCTTTAAAAGTAGCTTGTCCTGTTGTTTGCAAATTCCAGTGGCCTCTTTTGAACACATCGATCTTCATAGTTGAAAGCTGCTCACCTAACCTGTAAGTCTTGGACAAGCTGTGCCTTGTGTGTGTAGATCAATAAGGAAGATTGACACAACACAGGATAGTGATAGAGAGTATCATGAGGGAGGGGAGTAGTACAAAGATTTTTATTGGCATCTGCTTGAGTCACGATCCCATGGTATCTGGTAATTACCATGTCTATACCAGATATTATAAATACAGAGAAGGGAAGGGAAAGGAAGGGAAGAGAAGAGAAGAGAAGAGAAGAGAAGAGAAGAGAAGAGAAGAGAAGAGAAGAGAAGAGAAGAGAAGAGAGAAAAAACAATGCAGTGCTAAAAGATTAGGCAATGGTATAATTCATTAATTGCAACTGATGAATTTGATCATGCCTACAAACACCTTTAATTCCTTAGAAGTTGTTACACAGACAGATGGAAGAGCTCAACCTGTGGAAATGGAGAAAATTCTTGGATTGCCTCACCCTTGCATATATCTTCAAAAGCTATTTCTAATCTTGCACAGGCTGTTAATGTGGAGATAGTAGCAGTTATGAAACCTGGGCGAGATTCCAGATATGTGGTATCCAAGTGTAGAATGAAAAGGAAATCAATAGTCACTCTTCAAGGAAAGTTATGCCAGAAGTGTCCAGTATGGTCTATATTAATCAAAGCCATAACAGCCTTTTTTCATTAGTAGAGCATTAACAAGTAAACAACATTCCTGTTTTGTTACTTAGTTACACTAACCTTTTTCAACAGCTAGGCCTAGTGATGTTTGGATTTTCTCTGTTTATAGAAAATTGGTACATCAGCAGATTGAGTACAACTCAATATTTATGGAGTGCTGGCTTTCTGGAAATGGAGGAAACAGTTATTACTATAAGAGTTCATTAAAATATAAACAAGAGTGAGGAGACAGCAATGACAATATTTATATATTTATGTATATATTTATTTTTGCTATTGTCTGATTATGCTACAGTGTCATGGCTATGACATCAAAGTGGGAGTTGTTCTGGGCAGTTTTCTGCTGACTGTCTGAAAGGAGGTGAATGCCAGCAGAGTGTAACATCTCTGGTTCACTGATATATCAGTATACAGATGTGCCTGAGCAGGACCTGTCTTCTGATTATGTCTCTGTATTGAAATTAGAACCATTCTATTCTTGTGCTATCTATTGTGGTACTTAAAAAAATTATTACAGTGGAGAGGCCGAACAATAAGTTTTGTAAATGACTGGGTGAGTTCCTATCAAGCTGAGCACTTTAAAGTCACTTCGAGTTAATTGACTAATAGCTGATGTTTTCTGAATACCAAATAGGTGTGTATATTTTAGCTGTTACACAAGCCTAAAAACACATTTATTACTAGATGACAAACTACTTGGCCCATTGCAGTAAAAACAAAAAGGAACAAAACTTGTTCTACAATTTGTCATCTGGGGAAGTGAGAGAGATCTTATTCATAAGTAGATAGTAAGCCACATATATTCTACCTCTTGTTTTTAGTGTTGCTCAAGCCTTTATGAGGAAGGATCTGAATGAGCAAAAGATGGCAGAACAGCGGAACAAATAAGAGAGACCGGGAAAATAAAACTATTCTTAGCATAAAGGGGGCAGTGTGGAAGTGACATGGCAAAGACTGGGAAAGGTGTGCAGCTAATTTAGTTACGAAGTTTGTGTGTTCTTAAACCAAACTCAGGCATGAAATGAGATGTCTGTCATTCTGTATGAAAAATGTTTGTAGGATATCTCAATATTACATTCTTCCAAGTAAGACAAATGCAGAAGGTTCCGCTTTCTCAGAGCTAAAGCAGAGCTTCTGTCTGCTTCACTAGGAGTTTCAAACGGCCTGTGGCACTTTCCTCTTGTGG
>VYZQ01007543.1:0-10313 GCA_013400655.1 Mystacornis crossleyi | reverse complement strand
ATTTGAACATGAATGCAAACAGTCACACTGATGGCCATCGAGTTCAGGGAGTCCTGAAGTTGTTCATATGTACAAGAGTCCTGGAAATACTGGAAGTACTGGAAAGTATGAGAGCTGTGACAGGGTGACAGCTGGGAGAAAAGGGTACTCCTTTCACACCTGAACGGGGAAATGTGTAGAAACAGGAGACAGGAATTACCTCTTTCTATGACAGCCTCAGTGTTTCCAGCACTAAGAATTTATTTCACCTAGCTCCAAGTGTTTTCCATTGACATGGTTCACCCTGGTCAAGTAAGCAGCACAGCCTAGTCTGAAAACATGCCCTCATCTTTGCAGAGCAGCACTGGGAGCTCAGAGCGAACTCAGCTGTGATCTGATAGACCGAGCTGATGTTGCCATCAAAAGCAGCATCCCTCCGAGTTCCAGCTGCTTCGTTGCACAATTCCACCACATTCACACTGCAGCAGCTGTTGGATAAAGTGGCTGGAAATGCTGATCCAGCACAACACGAACTGCTCTGATTCGCCAGTTTGTTTTTCATCTGGTTCATTTCATCAGTCTGGTTCACTATTTGCAGGAGAAGGAGAGGATAGAGAGTGTGACCAGTTCTTCTGGTGGCACTGTAACTTCCTGTGAGTTTGAAGTGTGGGTCAGACTAGAAGCTAAGTATGTGCTGCAGGTTTAGAAACTAGAAAACAGAATAAACCCAAAGACAGATTCTTTGCAGAAATATAAATCATAATGGGACTCCTATTAATTTATTGGAGGGCTATTAATTTTAGAGTGCTCAGATGGTAAGACTTGGTTGTAAAGACTTTTCCAGATGCTCCATCCAGGTCTTAGATGCACATGCCAAAAATGACGTTGAAAGAGCTTGGAAAGAGGACTACAGGACTATGAACAGGGTTAGCAAACCTGCCTCATCATGGGAAGGCAATAAAGCACAATCAGTGTATTTGTTCAGGAAAAAGTTTAAAGGACAGTATTCTGTGGCCCTGTGTCCAGAGGGAAGCTCCAGGGCAGAGACAAGGCCGGGTTGGACAGGGCCCTGAGCATCCAGTTCTAGTGGAAGGTGTCCCTGCCCACGGCAGGGGGGCTGAAACTGGGTGATCTTTAAGGTCCCTTCCAACCCAAACCATTCTGTGGTTCTGTGGTCTTCATCTGGCACATGAAAGCAGGGAAGACAGAGCAGCCAAGAACAGCAGATGAAGAAATTGGGCAGGCTTTTAATTGTGAAGCAACCATCCAGTGAAATCTTTCCCCACAGGACTGTGGGGATGTTTTCTTATTAAAAGGTTTCTGTGAAACCGAGCTGTGTTCTAAGAGGTCTTTCTACCATGACCCAACCACAAGAAGCAGGCAGGATGCTGGTGACACCAAGGTATCATCTCTCTCTGCAGTGCAGTAGATTCCTGGTCCCACTGGGACATGTGCCAAAGCTAGTTGATACTGGAGAGCCACCTGACAGTCCCACAGGTTCCAGAAAGCCAGGGAAAGATGGCCAGCACAGAAAGTAACAGCTGTTCACAGTGTTGTTTGACAGGGCTGGGCTGAGGGTGCAGCTGGGTCCACAGGGATCTGAGACCAGCATGAGTCATCTCTCCTCATGGCTGTGCTAGCAGACTCCCTGCCCCTGCACAGCCCTGCTTCCCAGCTGTCCCTGGCATGGAGGGCAGCAGGAGAGTGTCTCAATACCATGGTGCTCCCTGTGTCATGTCCTCTGGGATGGAGGTGCTCCCGTCCTGGGGAGCAGCACACACAGAATTTCGCTTTCCTCGTGTGTGTCTCTTGAGGCATTTTCTGGCAGCAGGGGTGCTCTCTGCTAGTGTTACTGAGGAAACAATCCTTCAGAAGGGTCAACAGCCCCTCTGGGTCCTCCCTTCTTCCGCTGCCCTGCAGGAAAGTTGGAAAGGCACCTGCCATAGTTGGAGCAAGCAGAGGAGATCATGTGTGGGGACAAGAGGGAACGAGGCCTCTGATGTATGGGAGAAGTTAGGTGGTGGAGGAACACCAGAGGATCTAGTCTGGCATCCCAGGGCATGGTGGGCTGTCACATCCCGGAAAGGTGGGAGAGGCAAGACCCTGCTGTTCTCCGCTGTGAGTCATATGGAAGCTCTGTCAAGCCTTGAGGGCACACGGGGCTGCTCAAACATTGTTGGGGGTGTGTGGCTGTGTCCTTGCTTCACTGCGGAGAAGAGAAGATCGAGGGGAAGAGGGAGCTGACCAGAGCAGAGGAAATGGCTAGGAAGAATAAAAAAACCTGTGAGAAGTCAGGGGAAGAGAAGCAGGTTTCCCAGCACTTTCTCGTGTTTGTGGGAATTTCTAGGAACAGCCTGATACTATGTGTTTGCCCATCAGTGTCTTTGCTGCAGGATCTGTTCAGGCCAGCTGCAGGGGATTGTGCCCATGTGTATTTTGAGGGAACTCCTGGGACAGGCCACCACTGTTCCTTCATCTGTGCGTTCATCTGCACGGGTAGGGACAGACAGGTCTTGTTCATCTGTGTTGGGACTACAAGAGTCTTTGGGACTGCCTGCTGTCGTGCTGAGTCCTCACTCTGCAGGAGCCTTGCCCACCAGCAGAGAAGATGGCACAAGGAGCCAATGGCTGCTGTCTGGCCAGGAGCTGCCTGCAAAGAAACATGGATACAGGGGGGATGTGCCAAGTGGGGAATCTGAAAGGCAGTTCTCAGCGCTAAGCCAGTGTGGCAATGGATTATATGAGCAGAGGGAGAAAAAGGACAGATGGCATCAGTCAGACTGATACTGTGGAGAGGCTCAAACACACGGATGGATGGAGCTGCTTAACTGATTTGTCTGGTTGGCAGCACAGGCACTTCTGCTTTGCCTTGGTGCAGAAGGTGTTTCAGTGGCAAATATCTCTGGGTCAGTTGTGCTTGGAATCAGTGAGAGGCAGGAGACTTTGCTTGCCCTTTCTAAATAAAGAATATTATAATATATATATTATTATAACAATATAAGTAGTGACCATTATATATAGTGACTAAAGGTTACGAAGGATCTTGCAACCTTCAGAGAAGTCTCATCTGTGACTTCAGATGTGTGCAGGGCTGACCGCTGTGTGCAGCGAAAATGTGCGCGGGGAAACAGGGTACCGCTCTACCAAAGTGCATGTCAGCTGTGAGGCTCCACCTGCCTGAGCACGAACCAGGGCCGAAACAGGCCAGCCTGGGTGGCTGGCAGCTGTCCTGCTGGCCACCAGACCTGCCACGGCTGCTGGACTGACACACAGCTCTGTGGATCAGGATCTGGAGCGTCGCTGTTCACGTGGCTGCCCCGGCTAACACAAGCATTGAGAGTGTGGTGGTGAAATGTTTTGATCCAAAGCAGGTTGTGTTGGGGCAAGAAAATCTTTCACATTTCTCCTTTCCAACACAGAGGTGTTTTTTCACTGTAGATCCTGGGCAGCTCCACTAGCAGCTCAGTGGTCCCTCAGCACACTTCTTTCTTCTCTGTGTAGTTTAATTGACCCATGGCACGATCCCACCACTATTCCATGTGCACAGACACCAATGCCCTCATAAGGCCTTGCCCCACACATCGGTCACCTGCAGTTAAATTAATCCTGTGAACACAGTAAAAGTCCTATTGTGGACATAATGAGTTTGGTATCAAATGAGTTTCTTCTGGCTGAACTGAAACATGCCCAGTGCTCCAGCAGTGGTTTGACAAAGCCCACGAGGACCACCTGAGAGTTTGCAAGCACCTTTGGTTCCATCTGTTTGCCAGCTACTCGTGCACCTCCACATGAGGAAGAGAGCTTGGGCTGCTGTTCACGCCCTTTCCTCGTGTGGTGTGTGCCTGTGACTGGGCTGCTGGGTGGGAGCCCGTGGGCTCACTGTGTGCTCTGATCTTCTGCAGAGGCCCAGTGGTTGTGCTCTTCAGCAGCAGCAGCAGCAGGTGCTGCATTCCAAGGGGCTGGGACACTGCTGGCTGTGGCAGCAGAGCCAGCTGACGTTAAGACCTCCATGAGCATTGGGGCTGGTAGCCTAGCGAGGCCAGGGAATAGCTCTGCCTGCAGGCTGAGGTGAGCTGTGACCCCAAGTACAGCCGGAATCCCATGAAATGACAGTGATTTATACACCATCACTCTCCTGTCACTTCATTCCTAATGTAGCTCCTCTAGCAAGTCTTGTCTTCAAAGTCACTGTCTGTCCCGTCCAGGTCAGTCCCTCTCCGCCTGGGGGGGTTGAAGCCCTCCTGGATTCTGCAGAGCCTGAGGCAGACTTGGCCATCAACCTGTGCAGCAGGCCCTGCCCCATGCAGGCCAGTGCTCTGGGTCATAAGGAGGAACATTATCCCTTTTATTTCTGGAGCTGCAAATGGCTGGGAAGCAGGTTGAAAGTAGACACTGGGGTTTTACTTTCTGTGCTGAAAGGAGGAAGGGAGCTACCAAAGCAAATCCCGAGCTGGGTTCCTGGTAGGGACCAAGATAATAACTCCTCTTGCTCTGAGTTCCTGAACCAGAGGGGCCTCAGGGGTGAGAGCTCTGCTTTGGCGAGGATACTGCGGGACTGGTGTCAGCACAGTGCTCCTAAGTGGCTGCTCTGCCTCTGGCTTGGCCCATCCTGCCCTGCCTGGAGCAACAGGGAGCTCTGGCACAGGTTCCCTGGAGGAGGCTGGAGCTGATGTTTCCTCGGGAATGCACAGCACAGGCTTGGGACCATCCCTGCAGAGGATGGGGTGAGCTCTGCAGGATGTGGGGGTACCCCTGTGTGTGAAACCGGTGTCGGCAGGACTGCTGTGCTATGGGACCTGCTGCTTCTTCTCCAGACAGGAATTGGAGCTGGAAACACAGATAATTTTATATATCTCCTTTTAACACGATAGCATGTGACTCTACACTCAGACGTTGTACCTGGCGCACCGATGTTTTCCTTCGCCTCTGGCACACTCTGGAGACAGGACTTCTGCTCCGTGGTACTGCCTGCCTGGAAATGTGACTGAATCCCAAGGCTAAATCTCTCTACATATCTTCTTTGCATTCTTTAGGAAAGCAGCTGGAGAATGTTTACACACTGCAAACAGAATGTAGGACTCCGACCGAGGAACCACAATCTGGTTCAACTGCATGGCAACTTTCTTGGCCATAAAATGTGGCATGCATCACAGAAGCCCTGTCTGTGTACAGACCCACCTGGCATTTGTCTTAATTTCAGATCACATCTTAAAAAAAATAAACGATTATGCCATTTCTTGTTCATATCAGACACAGTTGTCATTAGATTTGTTATTAAAAGGGGATTCTGGATCATGCCATTAAAAGCCTGTCTACCTTTTCATTGGTGTCTTCTCCCGTTTATTGGTGTTGCAAGACATGTTCCTTCACCTTGAACCTTGTTTACAACCACACTGCAGGCAGCCATCCATTCCCAAAACAGCATTTGTCAGAGAGAAAAGCCTGCATTTTTAACAACAACAACAACATTAAAAAATACGCTTTTGCAAAGTCTGGGTGCCACAGTTGAGTGGCATTCACAGAGATGTTGGACCTGCATATTAATATGTGGGAAGTGGTGCAAAAGCAAACCAGTAACTTGGCATGGTTTGACTTTTAATACTCTCTGACCATCTGATGTTTAAGCTGAGGACAGTTTTTACAACATTCCTTTTACCACACTCAAGTTACCTCATGCCTGTGGTGTGCAGACCACATCCAGGGGTGTGTAATAACAGTTTATTACCTAGATTTGGGATGGGGTGGTGGAAGAGGGAACAGATAAGAATAAAAAATAATTGCTCCCTTGTAAAGATGTTCCTGTGATGACAGATTTTACTCTTTTTCCTATAGCCAAAAGAAAACACATTTGACTCCAGTGTAGAATCCAGAATCATAAAAATAAGCACTGGGATGTAAAAGCTCCTAAAAGTCTATGTCAGGAAGAGGCGGATGAAAATTAAAGCTGAGCAACATAAACTGGGAAATTGAGAAGTATTTCAGAACTGCGTGGATGAGCTGCCAGCAGGAGGGGCTGCCAGAGGGGCTTCAGCACCACTCCTGGATGGTGAACTGAGAGGTTCTCTGGAAGGAAGGTTTGTCAGGAACAGCGTGCTGGGTACAGCCTCTGCCTTTGTCAAGTGAGAAGGCAAGTGGAGGAAGAAACTAAAACAGGCTGCTCGTGTTGGAAGAGCCACACAAAACAGGAAAAGACAGGTTTGCAGGAGGAGGTAGAATCTTTACTCAGAGCAGCTTTTGTTATATCTGGAAAAGCCAGAGAGTGTTAGGCTTCTGAGATGTTTCTTCTGCAATCACCTTGAGGTATTTCAAAACAAGAAAAGCCCCAGTGCAGACAAGGCAAGCCACAGGAGTGCCTCAGCACTGCAGTGGAAGCCCGCACTGCAAGGAAACACTGATTATTCCCAACCTTACATCCACCTACCCTTCTAATGTCACAGGAAGGCTGCCATGGACTTTCACCATGGGGCTCTAGAGTCAGCTTGAGCCAAGGGCAGCTGGGACCAAGGACCCTTTCTCATGCCAGTGATAAAAAGTCCTTCAAGCCTGTAGCTTCAAAGAAGGTGCCAAAATGTGTCAGGTTGCAGAGAGCACCTGGAGACCATGAGACACTTACAGCATCCACACAGGTTTCATCGTGTACAAAAAACGCCCAAAGAAAATAATGCAATCGAGTCCAGCTGTTTAAATTCACTAATTCATGTTTGAAGCAGTGAGGTAAAGCCTCAGATTTAGAATAATAGGCTAAACAAGCTGAAAACCTTGTGGTGTAATGTCCATAGCCTCATAGGATAATTCAGGCTGGACGAGACCTCTGATACTACATTGGCATTTTAACCCAAAGCACAGATGTAAATTGAAAGCTGTCAATAAGCAACCAGTTTGGGACAGTGCATCTCACAGGAGCAGTAACAAGAACTGCATCCTCAAACAAGGAATAGGTGGGAGGCAAGAAGACCATCTGGAAAGTAACACCTGATGCCCAACTCTCTCCCCCATGTTCCTTGTTAATGTTGGAGATGGGGTACTGAGTGAAATTCGTATTGATTCAAGGGAAGCCTGAATTGCTGAAACTGCAAAATGCAAAGGATCCCCATTCAAACACAGGGCAGAAAAATCAAAACTCAAGTTTTGGTCGCCCAAGATAGGAGCTAGGAGATGCTTAGATTGAGAAAGATGGTGATTAGTGTAGGAAGGTAATTAGTGGAGGAAGGTTATCAGTGAAGGAAGACACTGAAGGTGTGGTGCTGTGTGGTGAAAGCAGATTCCCTGGACACTGTGCAGCTTTTCTTTACTCCTTCTGGGGAGGAATCCTTTGGGAAGGGGAGGAAATGCAGGATAGAGCTGTGGAGCTGTTGGGACCTGACAAGCACACGGCCACACTGGCAGAGAAACACTTGTCAGGGTGAGCACTGGACCTCGCTTCCCCCACTCAGTAATCCCCTACAAACCACTCTCACCATCTCCCCGTCTGTACCTTCAGTGCAAGTGTGTGACTGTGGGTATTTTCACTCCTACACCTTTACTGTCTGCACAGTAAGGAACTGTGCAGGAACTGTTTTTTCCAAAAAACTCTGTTCCAGCCAGTGCTAAGTCTGCTCCAAGCTCGCCTTGCAGCATTCCCTGAGTTTTTGATGTGAAGCCCTGGCCCTTCAGGGAATCAGGGGCCCAAGGGCAAGTACTGGCTGTTGCTGCCCTGCACCTGCCACCAAGCACTTTCTGCTTGTGGCCCAGGACATCATTTCTGCTCAGGCCTGTGTCTCCCATGCATCTCAGCTGTGTCAGATGTGTTCCTGCCTCTGCCCTGGTTGCTGCATGGATTTTAGACCTGCCTTGTAGCTTTGTCTTCAGCCCTTCTCCTGCTCCAGACCAGGCTCTCTGAAGGGACTCTGGTCCTGGTTCATCCTCTCATTGTGCCTGGGGCTGTTGATCGGCTCTGTCCCACCCCTGGCTCTGCCAGCCATGCTGAGATCCTCTGGGTCTACGCCCAGTTGAGGAGGACATGGCCAGTACTGGAGTCTTCCCAGCTCCTGGGTCATCATTCCCTGCTCATGCTGCTCCCTGAACCAGTGGGTTTGTTTTGAGTTCCCTGGCAATGTTTTGCTTCACAGAGGATTATCCTGTCCAAGTGGGAGTGATTTAATCAGATGGAATCTCACTCCTGAAAACATTTGATCCTGTCTGGGCTTCCTATGCCCACTGTGTCTTTCTTTCCCTGACCGAAGGAGTAATTTGGATTTGCCCATTCCTCAGTAAAATGCGGCCAAATAATTTGGGCTGAATCTCTGCCCTGCTACGGTTTCCCAACAGCACCAGTTACAGGAAAATGACATGAAAATAGAAGGGGCATGACACAGGGCTGGGGGATCTGTCTGGGAAGCAGGAAGCATGCAAGTGCTGGATGTGGATCCATGATCACACACAGCAAAAGACATGGAAGTGACTCGTGTCCTTTCACACTGTGAAAAGAAAGGTTCACTCTTCTGGTGAATTTTAAAAAGTTTAATAAATGACAATTAGGAGACAGGAAAGCAAAAATTATATATGACCGGGTGCTTGGCACGCAGCCAGGGGCACACCTTAACTCAGAAAAATTTTCTTTAAATGTACCAGCATGTTGCATATTCATAGACCCTCATGCATGATTCAAACATTCCTTTTTTGGTACTCTTTCTGGTGTCAAATCCCCTCCATTCTCTCTTGCAGATTAATTTAACATTTTACTACTTTTTGGGGTCCCATCCTGCAGATTAAATCTTCTGGTGGCTCTATCCTGCAGATTAAATCTCTTTGTGATGCGTCCTGTCGCCTCTGGGGTTTTTCACCATTATCTTCGGGCAGATAGGATAATGCAAGAATGTGGGGAATTATCTTTATTGTTTTCTGAGTTTAACTATATGAGTAAAAGAAGCATCTTACATATCATGCTATCGTCTAAGAAATATATTTATCACGCTACTATTTCTAAGTTTTGTTAATAGCAGAAATAAAAGAAACTCTATTCACACAATAAAGTTTTTAATGTTACATATATAGCACTCACTTTAATATTTGCGAAAAGCCAATAATATAATACGCATTTATAACACCACCAAGGTAGAATCAATGTTTGTATTTATGACAGGCAAGAAAAGAAGCTTTGGCCAGAACCAGTTTACTTACAAAACAGTTGTCGTTTGTCCAGTCAAGTAAAACAGCTGCATACAAGACAACTGCAAGCAATGGGAAGCAGAGCCTTGTTAACGTGGCACCAACTCAGAATGGCATAAACTCACTTTCTTCTAGGACCAAACAAAAACCTTCAGGAGCCCCAGGAGCTCTTTGTTGGCTGCACCTTGTTTTTCTCCAACTGAGCTACAAAATCTGGTGTGCACACATCCTGCCAGGAGCATTTGTACGTGCTGCTGCAGCGCAGTGCACCTCAGACTGACACTGCAGGAATCCTCAGCTGACACTGCCAGCTCTGTGGGATCTCCCTGTCTAAGCTGCCTTTACAAATTACAGGAAAAAAATGGAGCCTCCCTGTGTGTGCCACATCTCCCCCCTGCAGGCATCAGCCTGCACTGAGCTGCAGTGAGAGGGGGACACTTCTGCCTTCTGAGAGCAAGTCTAGCTCCGTGGCTCTGATGGACACAGATTTTCATGGCAGCGAGGCATAACTTGGAGAGAAGAAAGGATTTCAGGATCTGCAGCTTTCCCGTAGGAGAAAATTACCACCAAATTTAAGCACCAGCCTGCAAGAACTGATCAGGTCTCCAGCTACTCTGCAGCAGTTGTGAGACACCTGTGGGGTGGCTCCAGTTGCTAAAGGAGCAAATCAGGTCCTTCGCTCCTTCCACCACCCAGGCTATTACAGCTCCGTAGAAGGTGTTAGGAAATTACTGCTGGAAACAGAAAAGCGAACACATTAGTGACCAAGTAATTTAATAATCCAACCCTCTCAACAAGTAGCTGGCATCCTGAAAAGGAGGAGAAATAAAGACTGCAAAAGAAAGTGGTACATGTGTGAAGTAAAAAGTAAACTCTTCTTTCCAGCACTGTGTGTGACAGCAGCAGCAGAGGAGTCCAACTGCTCTCACCAGCATGCTGAGGGCATGCTCAAGCTGTTTGAGTCAGGTCTAATTAACCAAGTTGTTAATTCAGTCAAGTCAGTCACAGATGTTGCACATGTGTTGGTCATTAACTAAAACTGGTGACTGGTTAAAGGAGCACATTTGGGTTAAAGAAATACAGCAATGTACATTTTGAGCAATGCAGTATGAGCAACAGAGCCCCGGGAGCTGCAGAACAGTGATCTGAAATCTCATTTCTGATGGGGAGGCTGGATCTGTTTGCAG
>VYZQ01007539.1:0-12499 GCA_013400655.1 Mystacornis crossleyi | reverse complement strand
ACCTCAAACAGGCCAAAGGACCAGAAAGACCTCATTACTTCAAGCCACAGAGACATTATGAACTCAACCAACATGGTGACTACTTTACCCCAATGCAAAGTAATTAAAACCAAGCCAAAATGTAGTTAGTACAGGGTTTTTTCACTTTCCTTCGAGCCACATGTTGGGCGTCACTAAATTTGTACTGGTTTAGCCAAATTTAGAAGTATATCCTCCGAGGGAGAGGATAGGTTACAAACCACCCCTCCCCCCACCAGGTTTGGGAAAAATAAACTTATTTCCTCGAAGGAAAGTAAAAGAGATAAAACTATTAATTGAACAAATACACAGGAAAAGGATAATAATGCTAAACAATAAAACCTCTCTCTGTGGAGAGAAATCTGAAAGATTTTGAAGTCCTTCTGTGGGTGTCGTCGCTCTCCTCTCCCAGATTGGAGTGGGCCCCCCCCTGCCAAAAGCCAGTGGAAAGTCCCCCGGTGGGGTTCTGATGTTCTGAACAAGTACTGAAGGAAAGGGAAAAAAAAAAAAAACAACCAAGTCCCAGGGAAAAAAAAAATCACTTTCCGTCTCTCTCTCTCTGCGAAACCAGAGCTGAGAAAAAAAAATGGAAGGGTGCTTCCTTGCTCCTCAGCAGCAACAGCCGCTAATCTCTATGTCCTTGAAGGACAAAATCTGTTTTGAAAAGCTAGCTCAGTTTAGCTCAGGCTCCGTTTAAAGGCACAGAAAGGAACAGGAATCATGTCTGGGTATAGACCGGTGATAGGGGATATAACAGCATAAAGTCACCCCACGACAGTTCATGTTGTAGAAATGGCATCCGCTTCCCAAACCCTTCATTTAAATAAATTTTCTTGGGTTTGGGTATTTCTGATCCTCGAGAAGCAAAGTACTGATAATCATGACTGATAAATACGAAACGTTGTCATTTGCCTTTTGAATGTACCTGGTGTATTCCCAGGATGCACTCTTCTAGGATCTGGGATTAAAAAGTGGTTAAGAAATAGCTGAAAATGACAAAGCTGAGAGCTTGCCTCTGACAAACTGATAAAGGTTGTGGTCTTTTCTTCATGAGGTCCAAAAAATATTTGTGGTTTCTGCAGCTTCCTGGTGACTTGGTAAAGCCACTTTGACTCAGTTTCACCTGGGGAAAATTAGGGCCTTCGCTATGATTTGGTTAGTGCTTTGTAAACATACTGGCTTTAAAAAAACCCAACAAAACCCCAAAACCTCACCTAAAAAAGCATTTTGAAGCCCCAGTCAGGCACAAGCTGATTTTGTTGGAAAAGCAGAAAGGCTTCACCAAAACAGGCACCATCTCAGCACCCAGGGGCAGCTGAGTAAGTGAACCAAGTAGGCTCCCTCAGCCTTGCCACCTACAGGAAATATTTAATTTGTGTGGAAAGATGAGGAGCTGAGATACATTTTACAGATACATGTGAGGAAGGAGATTTGTGTATTTCAGCTGGTAACACATGTCACAGCATGTCCCTGCCACAGCTGCAGAGCTGTGAGCTGCTATGCTGTCACCAGGTAAGCTGGAGGATGCTGTGAGTTGCTTTATTTTTAGGTCTTATTGCTGACTAAGTGCAAACAATTCCTTGTGTCCAGGCTGCTCAGCTTCCTTGGATCACACCCATGTGGGTGGGGTTTTGGGAGGGCTCCTGCTCGAGGGCGGGCTGTCCTACCCTTAGTTCCTAGAGGTACGGGAGAGATGCTGCATCAGTGGCTGCTGTTCCTGGAGGCAGGGTGAGGGTGATCAGGAACCAGCACATGGCTGTGTGCTCCCAGGGAGGCATTCTGGCCCTGGAGAGGATGATCAGGGATGACCAGAGGGCTGCATCACAGGGAGGAGTTCTGGGCATGGAGACATGCAGCAGCTGGGAGTTTTCTGTGACTGTTACTGGAGATGGTGGGGGTAAGCAGCATCCTGCACAAACCCTTGGGATTCAAGGGGAGCCACAGCCTGTGCTGGTGTGGTTTGAAGGAGGTGAACACCTCTGGGACCACCTACCTGCCNAGCGACAGTGCCGCAGTGACGCCTGGTGATGACTCACAGCTCCCTGCCTGCCACCGCCCAGCCCTCCTCACACCGCGTCTGCGCAGCCCTCAAAATAAGGGAAGAGCACGGCGTGGAGTTTTTCTCTGGAATTACAGGTGTTTTCCCGAGCAATTTCGGTGCTTTTTAAAAGGCAACAAGACCAATTTTTTTTCCCCAACTCAAAAGCAAGTTTTTTATCTAAAGGTCAGAAAAGCAAGACCCTTCGAGGAAGGTCATTTGATGAAAGCCTAAGGTGCAGAAAAGTGTCTCAGGAGCTGGTGTGGACATCAGCAGAGTCAGAAACAGCAGCTATTTTGGTCACACATCTTGTCCCCACGTGTCAGGCAAGCTGAGGGATTTTTTTCTGCCTGGCTTCTGTTACTCATCCCTGTGAGATGCAGCAAGGAGCGGTGGCTTGGGAACTCTTGTTCCAGGGACAGTCCCTGTGCGATTAATGTCCATGCTGGAGAGATCAGAGTCTTCTACGTGTCCAGAGCAGCTCCCAGTGCAGTCACTCTCTGTGGCTGTAGTTAAACACGGGCTCTACAGCTTGGGACTGTCCTAACTCTTGCAACAGTTTGCACTGATTTAATCACAGAATAATTTGTGTTGGGAAGGACCTTTCAAGACCATCTAGTCCAGCCTTCAGCCATAAGCAGGGACACCTTCCACTAGACCAGGTTGCTCAGAGCCCTGTCCAAGCTGATGCTGAATGTTTCCAGGGATAGGGCTGCCACAGCTTCTCTGGGCAACCTGCCTCAGTGTTTTACCACCCTCTAGTGTAAAAAAACAACTTCCTTATCTCTAATCTGAATCAGTTTAAATGTCACTCTCTCTGCTCCCTGAAGACCCTGGCAAACACTGTCCTTATCCTGGATAACACAGCCAGTAGTTCCTGTGTAACACAGGGCTTCTGGCTTGTCACTAAGCTCAGAATACATATGTGATACTTGAGGTTTTTCGGGGGTTTTTTGGTGACTTTTGCAGTAAAACAATTATGTTTGAGAAGGTCTTGGAAGTGCAGTAAAGCTCTGTAACAAGGTGGAGACCCGAGCGGAACACTGGATGTTGTCCATGGAAATACTCAAGGTGTGAAGTGGTTTGAGCTACAGACACGGCTTGGCATTCCTGGAGCACAGGGCTCTGTCACCCCAGCCCTGCTGTGGAGCAGGAGCTCAAGCACCTGCTTGGAGGGATCCAAATCCTCGAACTCTACTGCTTTTTAACCAGAACTTGACAGTGAGAAATGACAGGGAGCAGAACAGCAGCTTGCTGACGCCCACTCATCCATCAAAGCAAGATTAGTATGTGCCTATTTTGGTTTCCCCTTTAATCAAAAATCAATTAAACAATTTCCAAATGAATATTCAATCAAGGAGTGGGTTGTCAGGCAGACTGACAGTGCTCAGTACCATTTAGTGTTGTTCAGTTTAGAGTTATTCAGTGCATTGAAACTAAAAAAGTGTATGAGGAAGAAAAAACATCTCTTTCCCTGGAGAGATCACCTCAAATCCTGATAGAGCTTATTCTCCATTCCAGATATTCAAAGCACCCTCCATGGAATGCCACTGTGCCTGGTGTTTGGCTGCACAGTCGTTCTCCTTTTCCTGCTCCCATTTGACTTGCAACCCAAAAGACTGGGTTTTTTATTTCTGTTTCAGGGGGTGTGCCTGAATATTTTTAACTTGGTTATTGAAATAAATAGGAACTATGCAACAGCTCTTTGCTTGGGAAGTCTCTGTGCTCACTTCCCTATTCACCAAAGAAAATTTCTAAAATCCCACTGGACAGTTTAGACCGATTTTGACAGGAAAAAATTATTCCATTACATTTTTTCCTGTAGGCCTGCACCACATACAGCCTCAAAGCTGTGTGAAGGAGGGGGTCTTTTAAGGGGAACCCTGTAGAATACCAAACCCCCAGGTCTGGATGTGTCTTCACTGGAAGAACAAACCTGGAGCAAAACGTGTAGCAGAGGGAGTGACCACCAGCTTCTTGGGACTGTGGGTCTTGGGTACTTTGGAGGAGGTTTTTGCAGGAGGTAAAGAGGCTGGAACCCTGCCCTCCTTGTGGCCCCGGGAGCTCCTGCCCCACTTGGGGACCTGAGAGCCCCTCTCCTCCTTTTGGACCCGGGAGTTCTTGTCCCACTTGACGGACTGAAAGCTCTTGTCCTCATCATGGATCTCAGAGCTCCTGACCTCTGCACAGGTCCAAGAGCTCCTCATCACCTTCCAGGTGCAGAACCTGCGTGAGAAACACTGGAGACAGCAAAGCTCCAAGGAGACAATTCCAGCTGAGCTCCTGGGGAATGTCTCATGCATTTTCAGCATGTCAGAGGAACGAGTGGCTGGAGATAAAGGCTGGCATCCACAGAGCCTCCTCCACCTTGAGAGAGAGGGGATAGATAGGTACCTTCTCCAGAAGTACATCAGTATGGGGAAGAGGGTGACCTTGGCGTTGTGGTAGATGGCCCGGGTCACTGGCCCCTTGGAAGATAAACGCCAGATTAAATACCTCTCCTTCTCAGAGATGTTAACCTGGGCACAGAAGAGACCAAACCAGTTTGCAGAAGTCCTGATGGGGTTAGGTTTCTCTCCCTGGTCCCACCTCAGCAGTCTCTAAGAAGAGAAACAAATTACATCCTGGCTGCCTTCCCAAGACATGAGGGCAGGATCCCACCTGGATTTCTGTGGAAAGCATTGTGTTCTCCAAAGGGGAGATGGCAGTGCTACTGGAGGGGGATGGAGTGGATGCAGTGGGGAGGGGGTGATGGTGGCATTGGCTTCTGGACAGTGAAAGGACTGGATTGGTGATGTACAGCAGCATCCTGGTGCTTCAGCCCTGGCATTTGTCCAGCAGGTAATGGATCATCCCCATCTCTCCCATCCTTATCCACATGCTTGTTCTTAATCTATCTGGGTCTGGTGGGGGATTGCTTCCCACACTTCACAGCCCATGTGGGAGTCCCAAGCTCCAGAGCATGCCCCAAAATCACCACAGCAGATCCAGACCCCTGCCTGCTTCTCTTTCCCCACCACTATTCCCAGCTGCGCTGCAACGGCCTTGAGCAATGAACCAGCAGCAGTCGCCAGCCTTCCTGGGTGGGTCCCAAGGTCTCACCCGCAGCTTTGGGGGGATATCAGAGTTCAGGGATAGTCTGCTGATAATGTCAAGTTTCTTTTTGAGAAAGGCAACATGCTTTTGTGACCACATGCCGTGGGGTGCCACAGCTTCCATGGAGTCAGCCAACCTGGAAAACCTGCAAAGGCACATGTGGTCTTGCTCTGAGACAAGTGCTGGTAACTGCCAGGCTAGACAGTCATGTTCTTGCTTAATTTAATATTTGCTTGGCTAGAAAAAGCAATCCTCAAGGTGTGGAACAGTGACACAGGAGGTATGAAAAGCCACATCCCTCTTCTGCCACCCTCGTGGTCCTAGGATTCACCTGGGGCAGGTAATGTTCCCCCTTTTTAGGAAAAGAGGAGGACTGAAAGCTGGAGATTTGCCTATTGTGGGGGTGTTGGCTGCAGGGCTGGTGTCCACTGGCCATGGATTGGTCTTACAGGTTTGTTGAGAACACAGACAAAGTCAAGGGAGAAATGACACCACAACACATCCAGAATGGTGTAGGCAAAATGTTGGATTCCTTGGGACTACCAAACCAAAAGGATTTCAAACAGGAGCCCTGAGCAAGGGGATTACTGCAGGCTGAAATGGAGGATTTGGAGGTCTCCATCAGAGATGGGTTTGGGCCAGAGCCAAGGAAGGCTGGTGCCAAGGCCAAGTTGGATGGAGCTCTGAGAAAGCTGGTCCAGCAGGAGGTGTCCTTGCCCATGGCAGCGAGTTGGAACAAGATGACTTTCAAGGTCCCTTCCAACCCAAACCGTTCTGGGATTCTGTGGTGGTACCTGAGCATCTGGTGGAAGAAGAACTTACTTGTCCATCTCCAGGTAAAAGCGGAGGTCATCAATGAGGAAGTTGACAGCAATGACCTGTTTGTCCACAATGCAGCATTTTATCAGCATCACCTTTTCCGGTTGGGCTTTGCCCTTGCGGGAGCGGGGGGTCCTCGCGGGACTTTTGCTTTTCTTCTCCTTGATGGGCAGGTCTGAGACGGGAAGAGATACTGTGTCCTGCTCCCCAGCACTGAGTTTGCTCCTTCACCTCACCTGTGCTTCCCTTACCTGCATTCAGTTTGCTGAGGACCTTTCTACCTCTGCAGACTACACCTTCTCTCTAGCGTAGTTATCTCCTCCATCCCTCCTCCTCTTTGCATCCATGGAGTGTTTATGTTCACTGTTTCCATAGGGAATGGCCTGTTCCTAAAGGCCCCTGGTCTGTCTAGCTGTTGCTGTGGCTCTGACAGAGCGCACAGGTAGATAATGAGTGAGGATGAAAGGGAAAAATCTGTTTCCCCCATACACAAAATTCTCTTATCTATATGGGGTTTCCATGTGTTTAGTAGATTACTTTTCTAACTGCTTTTCCAGCCTCCTCTCAAACCTGTGTGTAAACTTTCTGTTTAGGTCAGCTCCCTGTTGCTCAGAAAACAATTTCCTTTTGTTTATTTTTCTGGCCTGTCTCACCTTAGCTCCATTTAGTGTTTCCTGTTTTGGGGGGTTTTTTTGAGGCAGGGATGCAAACTGGCATATACAACATTGTTTGAGAGAGATGCAACAGCACAATAGGGCAATAAGTCATGGTGGTGGGAGATAAGGCACAGGTTTCCTCTATTTTCTTCTCTACCTAAACCCAGGCATGTCCTGGGGAGGGAGGAGAAGGGGTGGCAGAACACTGGACATACTTTCCCTCTCATTTCTTTGCTCCTGATGGAGAAACTCCTCAAATTCCGCACGGCGTTTGTAATTTGCCATCTCCCTCTGGAATTTGCAGAAGCTCCTGACAAGCTCCCGGATGGCATCGCAAGTCCATCGCTGTGGAGACATAGCACAGGTGGCATCAGCCAGGGGCTGCTCCTGGACAGAGCCCTCTTGTTTGGACCCACCACTGTGAGCTGGACCAGCCTTGGCAGTGGGATTTGTGACCCATCCATCATCTTTGCTTTCCAGTATTTCTCAGTTTCACTGGTGGCCACAGGTGATGGTGTGAATCACTTGGCCAGTCCTAACCAGATGTGGTGAAGTCTGCATGGAGCAGGACTCCAGAGCCTGTAGGAGGAAGCCTTTCCCTGCTGCCGTTTTGCAACCTCACCCCATTTATATCACATCACTTGTTTCACAGCATCTCCTTGCTTTCTTGCCTGGCAAACATCCTCAGCCTGCCAGCAGACTGGGTCTTTCCTTACCATTCTCTCTGTCTTGAGGTCCTCTCTCTCTTCCTGTACCTGATGACGACGCCTAGACTTGGGCTTTTTGCTCCAGGGCAACAAATCCTCCTGCTGCTGCTGCTGCTGTTCCCTCTGCTTCTGCTTCTGTTTTTGTTTCTGATTCTGCTTCTGTGTCTGCTTCTTCTGCTGGTACTGCTGTTCCTCCTCTTCCTCCTCGTCCTCCTCGTCCTGCTCCTTAACCCTGCCAGATGGGAGAGCAGAGAGAGGATCAAGGGCAACCAGATGCATGAAGAGGGCACTGGTTTGGTGGAAGGGGGGCTAAGGTGGGGAGCAGTTGATAGGGGATAGCCCCAGGGTTGGGGTCCCACTGGACTTCTGTTCCTGGAGGAGGCTGGACAATGGTACAGGGCACTAGACAGCCTCCCCTGGGCTCTCTTCTTGCACATGGCAGCCTTGAGGCTGTCTGTCCTGCTTATCTGCAGTGTTTCCTCCTCCAGTCCAGCAGCCTGCAGGCCCAGAAGCGATTTGGTAGGTTTGGGGTGAGGGTCTGGATGGAATATCAGTGTACTGACTGATGGTTCATAGAAAAATGCATTTGTAGTAGATGCTGTCTGGCCCCTTGGGGTGGGATGGATGTTGAGCAGGGTGCATTTGCATAACTGCGCTTAAGGAATCAGCTCAATCCAGGTGCTCACCATCATTTTTCCATTTGCTTCATGTCCCAGTGTGGAGTGGCAAGGACTCATGGCTGGAGTATTCCCAGGAGGTGAGACACAAGTCCAGAGATTTAACTATGGCTACAGAGTGATTTGAAGGGATTTTTCTGGGAATCTGAGCACTGCCAAGGTGGCATTACAGGGGTTGATTGAGGATGAAATGCATGAGACCTGCACAAGATATGAAGAGTAACTCTGAACTGGGGGTGGGGGTGGTGTTAATTTTTCTCCTTTCCCTGGTAATTCTGCAATTTAGACCCACAGGCCACCTATGCCTACATCTGAGAAGGCCAAGTGACCAAATAGGGAGCAGTGGCACTACAGGGAGAACTGGGAAAAATCTGAAAGACTGGAAGTAGCAAAGCTCTGTGCTGCAAAGTGCTAGACCTGCATCTTCTAGATGACTTCTTTCTTGCAGCAGCAGCAACAGCATTCTCTCTAGCAATCCTCTTGGATGCAACAGCTGTGGGGACAGAACAGGGTTGGCCTCTTCCTCAGGTGACAGAGCCTGCTCGGAGCTGGACCCTGGAGCCTCCACGTGGTGTCTCTGTGGTGACTCTGGCTCAGGAGACACTGGGTACTGTGGGAGCTCTTCACCTCTCATGGTTTGACCTCCTCAGCATCTGCTTCAGAGAAATCCCACACTCCCACACTCCCTGGCTAGATTAATGCCCCAGAATACAGCCTGTCATGGATGGATAGGCCTTTCCTTCTGGAGAAGTTTCACCAGATGATGCGATGCCTGCAGGGAAGACCCCTGCTCGCCCAGTCCCCGGAGCACCCCCAAGGGTGATTGATGTTTGGGAGCCCACCCTGCCTCTTGTCTGCCCAGACTAGACTCACCAAGTGCTGCACTCATCAGCTGCAGAAGCTCCTCTTCCTTGCTTTGGCTACCCACAGCCAGCTCATCTGCCATCATCCTCTGGAATTCTGCATCAGAGAGAGGAGAGGGGACAGATCCCATGT
Source organism: Mystacornis crossleyi (assembly GCA_013400655.1). Classification (NCBI taxonomy): domain Eukaryota; kingdom Metazoa; phylum Chordata; class Aves; order Passeriformes; family Timaliidae; genus Mystacornis; species Mystacornis crossleyi. The sequence goes on along the minus strand of VYZQ01007539.1, from coordinate 3,492 downwards.
CCATTACCTCTGGCTACAACAGCTCTTCAGCACTGGCTCTGAGGGCTGGATTTTAACTGTTACCTTCCTTGTGTGTCCTCTTCCATGATCTACCCATGACACTGCATTTTTTGGGTACAACTGAGGGCCCACAAGCTACAGGGGTGCTACAGATGACCGCAGGTGCCCAGAAACTTGGTGTCATTCCCAAAAGATTGTGTGAGAGAACAAAGCTGAGGGGTTACACCAGTAGCACCAGCATGGCCAGTCCCAGCATCCTCAGGAGAAGGCCAAGATGTGGAACCGGGGTGGCAGGAGCCACTGCTGGCTTTGGGCTTTAGTCACTTTGCTGTAGCCTTCATTTGATCTGGTGACCCAGGCCAGTGCAGGGATGTGGCTCTGCTACTGGCAGGAGAGAATTTGGCCCTTAGATCACTGCCAAAGCTTTGACTACAAATGAAGGCTCCCAGACCCACTGTACCAACCCACTCCATGATGTCCCTGACCTGTTTAGGGTCACTGGTCACCACCAGAACATAAAATATGCTTTACTGGCTTCAGCCAATGTAAGCCACATCAGGAATTCAGAGCCTCCTCTTACCAGCTCTGCCAAGGAGCAGTTTCATCTCTGCCTGGATGGAGCCCTCTTTCTGGAGGTCCTGCACAGCAAGTAATTGCCAGTGCTTGGAGGAGATCCCTTCCAAGCTCCTTGTGCCATGCAAGGCCTGGCTCAGCTTCAGGGACTGGTTCATCCGCTGGGACAGGTGGAAATGTTCCCATCTGCCAGCAGCACAGCCTGGCACCTTGGGCATGGGGACGTTGCTCCCTGGAGCCTGTGGTGAGAAGAGGGCAGGGTGATGGCACAGAACAGCTTCCCCATCTCCAGCACTGTGCCCACATGTTTTACGGTGTGTCTGACTACAAATCTGCCCAATTTAGATCTCTGCTTGAGCTTCAAACAGTCTAGAAGGAATCTGTGTGAGCACAAAGTTCAGCATAGACCTTACACCTACCCATGCAGCTGCCCCAATCTGGCTCACAGCTACCTGTAGCTGGGATGTACTGGGGGCAGGCAGCCAGAGGTAGGCCAGACCCAGCTCTGCAGTTTTCCTGAAGAGTTCAACATCCTGCCAGGAGGGCTGAAAACAACCCTGAAGGTGTCCCCAGCAGCCTGGTAGTTTCGTGTCCAGTTTTGTTGGCAGCTGTCTCTGGGGGTGGGTCCAGCTGGTGCCCTGGGAGTGCCTCCCTCATCCCTCCCAAGACCATCCTGCAGGTTTTGTCTCTCCCCACAGACACAGTTTGCACAGCTCGCCAAGCAGCAGTGGCAGAGTAGCTAGTTTCTGGCTGAGATCTGAGAGCAGGCACCAAAAATAACCCTGCTAAGCCCCCAGCAGTTCCCCTGACACCAGAGCAAGAGACCCAGGAGGAGTTTGCCTCAGGGGATCGTGCCCACAGAGAGCACAGTCCCAATGCCTGCTGCAGTGCTAATTGCACTCCCAGATCAGCTCTGGCCTCGGAGGGGAGATTTCCTTGCCAAGAGATGCATAAAAAGCTGGGCAGCTAATTAACTTCCAACCAAGAGCAGTTAATGAGTCAGGGTCAGGAGCTGCCAGCTGACTTCTCCAAAATGCTCAGCTATCACTGGCTGAGACTCTGGGAGTCACATCTTTGAGGATACCAAGCCCTGACAGCCTCTCCTTAATATTTCCAGGATGAGCTGCTGATTTTACGTTTTGTTTTGGGGAAAAAAGTTGGTTTGAAGCAGACCATCTGCAGTGAAAAAAATCACCTGCATAGGTTGTGCAGGTACCAAAGCAGGTGGGGTGCTCAGGGGGTTCTGCCTGCAAGGAGGTTTCTGGGTGTAATGCTGGAATCTGGGGTAGGTATTACGGGATTTCTGATGCCAAGAGGAACAATAGTCTGGGAAGAGTGCTTGTGTGACTCTGATTCCTTATATCATCCTTTTTGGTGGAAAAAAATATGTGGAAAACTTGAAGGTGGTTGAGTCATAGGCTAAAAGGCTGCAATGCTTCTTCCCTCCTGTGCCTATGCTGGCCAGGCACTGGTGGTGGGACAGGGTCATCCCATGTGTGTCATTTACATGAGTCACATTAATAGCAGTAATAATTACACATTAGTAGCATGGGCAAGGAAAAAATCCAGGGGGAGATCAATTCCCAGAAGTGCTGGGCTCACCCCTGCCTGCCCTAAAAGCCTGAAAATATGTTTCTCCCTGCTTTTAGGCAGGGTCACAGCCTGTCCTGCGGGAGCTCTCGCAGGGTGTGCCTACAATGCTGCCGACTTGTGGATACAGAAATGCTGCTTGCAAGAACTTTTCTTGCTTCTCTCTGGTCCCATGGGACAGAAAAGCCTCTTACAGAAGTTATCAGTAGAGTTCTTGTCAACTGTGAACACCTGCAAGTTGTTTATAGCTTAATAGAGAAAAATATTTTGCACATAGCTTGACCAGTCCCCGTGAGGGGTGGTTAGAAAACTGACCAATTTAACTATAAGAAGTTAGCCTATAAAGGAGCTGTTAAATAATTAAATAAAGGACTTTTGATGCACCATTCCTGCCTGCTGGATCTCTCTCTTTGCCCTCCCTACTACTGTGAGACTCAGCAACACCGACTCAATGGGATGCTATGCTGGAAGAGCTAAGGATCATTGCTCCAGGCAGCTGGAGCTGGGTAGGATCTGCTGTGTCATCCTGTGGCAGCATTGGCTGGGGGTATCATGAGATGCTGGACCTCCAGCTAATGCTGGGCTTCTCCTCTCTCTCTCTCCAACTTTTCACATCCCTACTGCTGCCTGCACACCCCCCCAGGGATGCCCCTGTGCATCACCCTTACCATAAACTGGAGGAATGTCCTGTCATCATCATCCAGAAATTCTTCGTAGAGACAGCAGAGCAGCTGAGGAGGAGCAAAGGGGGATTGTCCTCAGGCAGTGTCACAGTGCTGGTGCCATGGGTGGCTCACAACTTGCTGAGATGCCCGGGACATGCCTGCACATCCAGCTTGGTCCACTGGGATGCCCAGGGGCTGCCAAGAAGGGCTGGGGTTCTAAATGCGTTTTACTGGGGTTGTGCTGGAACCAGTGACAGATGCAAAAGGATGGTCACTGCCCTGTCATTCCCAGCCCTTGGAATGTGCATCTATCCAGGGTCAGCAGAGATATTCAGTGACATCTGCTCTGCTGCCCAGCAAACTAGTGAGGACGCTCCCCTCCACTGGCCTGGGGCATCTTGGTCACCGGTCCAGTAAAAGGTGACCACAAGTGTTCCCTTCCTAATCTCTTTTCCTCTTAATTTTCAAAATGCCTCACTTCCTAAACATTCCCACAGCCCTCACACCACCACAGGGGGGCCAGTGCCAGCTGTACCTCCCAGGCTGACCACTGCCAGCACCCCTGTGTACCTTGCAAATCTCCTTCTGGGCTCTGAATGTCCAGGGGGAGAATTCTCCATATATCAGATGGTTCCACAAACTCACGAGAGTCCTGGTTTCCAAG
>VYZQ01007530.1:0-13249 GCA_013400655.1 Mystacornis crossleyi | reverse complement strand
ATTCAATTAAACTGAACACTTTTATCACTTAAAAAAAAAAAAAAAAAGATAATTTAATTCGGAACATTTCCAAATTAGAGTTTAAGACCAAGTGAGAACACTCAACTGCCCGAAGTCTGAGAACCTGCAAAACACACAAGGCCAAAAGAAACTACCAGATTAATCTTTGCGAGCCAAATATCTGCTTCTGACAAAAGCATACTTCCCTGAAATGTGACTCCACCTGACTTAGAAGAAATTGAAAGACATCATTTGATGAAATGAAAGTAGAACAAGGAAGTTTTGTCTTTACTAAATCTTTTAGTAACAACTAAGCTGTGCATATGTTTACCACCCAGAGGCTGGTCTAGAGGGGACACACAAAGAGGCCATGGAGGCACTTCCTACAATGGCCTGGTGCCACATGGCACTAGTGACTAAGCTTTCTCCTGCTTCACACCCCACCCATAAACCCATGTCTAGCCACACAGCTCCTCTCTGGCTAAATTATTACTACTTTGGTATTATGTAATATGTTCTTGTAATCCTTGAAATTGTTCTTGATGCTACACATTTCTGAACTTTGTCTAAGTATCACTTCCAGAAATAACCAATTTACCTACGCACCATCTGGACACTCTGTGTTCACCTCCTTAACCTTTTGTTATTCTGCAATTCTGCTACAGTCGCCAAAACAAGCCAACCTGAGCTATGGCTTCACAGATTATTTCTCACAGCCCTGGCACTTCAAAATTCCTGCACTCCAGCTGATTACAGGCTGCCAGTTATATTGCCAAAAGTCTCATAATAAAGAATGAAATGTGTACTTACAAGGCAGCAACTCTACAGAGTCATGAATTTTGATTGGTGGATATAATTGCAATTCAGTAGGATTATGTACACAATATTACTTGGAAAGCAGATACAGACAATGCCCTGGGGAGAGAGTATATATCTTAAGTACAGCAATATTAACAAAACCAGTATGAAATAGATTATACGAAAACAAGCTGAAGGCAAAATTGAGCATTGTCTGTCAAAAGATAAATATCACATTTCCATATACCAAACCATAAGCAGGAGAAAAAACAAGTGACAAAACAGGGAGAAGTGGGCTCTACAGAGGTCGTAGACAAGTATGATATCCTTTGGACACAGAGAGGTTTTAACAGGTAGCATCACATCAGGTACCTCAGATTCACAGAATCAAAGAATGGTTTGGGTTGGAAGGGACCTTAAAGATCATCTAGTTCCAACCACCCTGCCGTGAGCAGGGACACCTTCCATTAGCCCAGGTTGCTCAAAGTCCCATCCAACCTGGTTATGAACACTTCCAGGAATGGGGCATCCACGACTGCCCTGGGCAATATGTTCCAGTGCCTCAACACCCTCACCGGAAAGAATTTCTTTCTAGTATCTAATCTAAACCTACTCTTTCAGTTTGAAGCCATTCCCATTCCCCCTTGTCCTGTCACTACATGCTCTTGTAAAAAGTCCCTCTTCATCTTTCTAGTAGGCTTCAGGTACTGAAGGCAATTAGGTCACCCTGAAGCCGTCTCATCTCCAGGCTGAACAATCCCAAGTCTCTCAACCTTTCCTCATAGAAGAGATGCTCCATCCCTCTAATCATCTTGGTGGCCTCCTCTAGACTCACTCCAACAGGTCCATGTCTTTCCTGTGCTGGGGACCCCAGAGCTGAATGCAACACTCTAGGTGGGGTCTCACCAGAGCAGAGCAGAGGGGCAGAATCACCTCTCTCACCCTGCTGGCCAGGCTGCTTTGGATGCAGCCCAGGACACGCTGGCCTTCTGGGCTGTGAGCACACATGGCCGGGTCACGTCCAGCTGCCAGGTTAATTTTAGTAATCTAAGTCAGATACCCTTTAGAGGCAGCTCCTTCTTTCCAGTCACTGCATAAGACTTAGCTCCCCCAAGGGATGCTCCTAAATTAAATGGCAAAAGTAGCTTTAACTATGCAATGTAACACATATAAACTTTCTAAAAGTGCCTGAAGTTCCTGACACAGGACATGATATGCCTACATACTGTATGGAAGACAGATAAAGATCCTCATTACACAAAACCATTAATGAAGTGCATTAAAACAAACAAACAAACAAAAATCCTACTAATATGGCTTGAGATTTGCCTTTGCTGGATATTTTCTGGATTAAACATTTAATTAATATTTTTACCTGCACCTTCAGTTCCTTTTTGGCATTGATTTAGACAAAAACTATCACATCAGACTATGTTTTCTCAATAAAAACATGCCTCTCATCTAAACAGTTCTGTTCTGCCAGACAAAGTAATGTTTTACTTCCCTTGCTTAGGGCCAAGGAGCTCTTCAAAAGACCACAAAAGCATAGTGCTTGATGGACAAGGCCACAGATGCTCAAAGCCTGAATAGTTACCATGCAGTTAAAGGAGACACTGTTCCTCAGCATGATTTGACTTAATTGCTACAGGTCTGGTGAAGTAACGCAGCAGTCAGCCTGCAGCCATGGGGTACATTCTGCTTTCCACTGCCAGTCCACCAAATTCATCAATTCAAGTAATCACAGCTTGACCTGACTGCCAAATGCTGCTCTGCACTGGGCTGTGACCAACCTGGATAATGGTAAAATATTCTAAGGGCTGCTAATCAGTTACTGAGTTACGTGGCAAAATGGTGTTTAATTAATGTATTTGAGTGTTTGACTCGATGGACTCATTACAAAAAGCAAAGCATGAAATGTGCAATTACATTTATCCATAATAAGTTCCCATTATTTTTCCCCATGTGCTATCGGCTTGCATTATTTGCTCTCGTTGCATTATTACCTACAGCAAAGTAGGCAGAACATCAAAACCCTTTACAGTGAACACCACACACACTCTCCATGCTTGTTGTACTCCTCAGCAGGGGCTATACCAACTCCACAAAAGCTATTTAGGTGGATAAGGTTATTCAGTGTCATTATGCATTGACACTGTTCTGTGTACATGAGTCCCTACTTGCAGCTTTCAGTTTACAGCTTGCTGGTACTGAGGAAGACTTGAGTGCAAAAGAAAGCAATGATTTCACATTTATTAGGAAATCACATCAAAGCCTATGTATTTTTCACAGCTACAGAATAAAATAAAAACCGCATGCCATCAAATTTCATCATTTTCCAACTCCTGTGCTAAATGAGACTGCAGTAACGGGATCAATCAGCACTCACCTTCATCCTTACAGCCCTACCTGTAAGGCTTTAGCTTTACGCAGTGCATCACTGGGGCAGGATTATTGCCACAGACACCTTTAATGGGTGTCAGACTGGCTGAAGTCTTACATGTGGGCAAAGACCAGAGGTACCCCAGCTTCATATGGAAACTTGCTGCAGCCTGCCTCTCTGTCTCTGGATGAAATATACATCACAAGTGATTCATATTCATGCAGGTCTTCAAACAACTGCAGCTTGCTCAGACTGAAACCAGCATTCACACCTCTCTAGCAAAGATATGACCGTCTTTCAGTCTCTTTTTTCCCCTTTCTCTCTGATGCAATTGATCAAATGAAAGAAGAGTTGAAAGGGAACATATTCCCCATTCTTCTATTACCAGAAAATGCTTCTGTTGGTTTTGCTGAAAATTTCACAGAAATAGTCACTTTTGTGTAGGAAAGAGAATTCCCACTTGACATGAAAACACAATGGTAAAAAGCAATGTCTAAGGAATCATAATAATAATTTTTTATAATAGCTTTCATTACCTAAACATTCTAGTAGCATACTCCTGCACTTTTTTCCTTCCTTTTCTTCCCATAAAACAGCCACAGACTTTCAACAACCAAGATAATGCTTAAAACTGATTTTTCTAGTCAGTTCTACTTCTTGCTCTGTGACCTGAAATAATGAGCTTCATATAAAATCTAGGACAAAATAGTGACTCAGTATTCTCTCCAAAATACATCAAATGAATTGTGCAGAGATATATAGAAACCCTTTAAAATTCTGTGTTTCCAAAAGCACTAGAAGATAAACTAAGTTCAAAACAAAAACCAAAGAGTGACCCTTTTCTTCACCCTTTTCCCTTAAAACTCATTTCATTACACAGAAATAATTCACCATGAGCCTCTGGCAGCTGGAGCCTTAGGTTGAACTTGCAACCATAGAAATAATTAAACACCCACATGAGAACTGGTACACAGTACAAACACTCAATGACAGACATCAAATATCAATTATCCTCTGTTGAGGCCCTGCAGAAGTACTTCCCAGCCATCATTCCTTCCCAATGACAAGACCACGTTAATGCCTTGCTTGGCAAATGTAAGAGTCCTTCTCTCTGCTGCTTTTTCTGGCAAAGAAGCAAGGCTGCTACTGCAAACCAACGGTAGAGTTATTCTCCAATGGAAGTTCGTCACACAAGGTTCCTCACAGACATTTACAGCCCTTGATTTACTTGCACCATCCAGCAAAAAGTCCAGCAACAGATAGCAAAGATCAGTTTCAGGGATGTAAGAATAAGTGAAGCATAAATTTCCATTCAGCATAAATTTGATCTTTCAGGGAAAAATACATAAAACCAAATGACCACATTACCAAGAAGAACTGTGCATAAATTCAAAGACTGTGGAATGAAGAGTGTGAATGAGGACTTTAGCAAAAACCACACTCATAAGATGAGAGGTCTCAGAAGATTCTCCTGGCCCACAGTGGGCAGTCCTTTGCTACAACACTCATCAGCCAAGCTACCTCCATATTAAAAACACGCCGGTTGTTAGTCCATTTGCTCAAACCAGGACAGTGCTTCACAAATGCATCTTCCTAGTAAGAAACTATATCTCAACCTCTAGACTGTTCTTCCATGATCAGTGTATTCTCGTATCTCCCATGTCAGTGCTGTTTTGCTTCAATATCTATCTTCAGCCACTCAGCTTTAGCAGGTATTTCTCCCTTGACAACCCAGTAGCATCGCTCCACCTGCTCTGGCTAAAAATTCCATGTTCCTTTATTCCTAATAAATGGTAATTCCAACAACTCATTTCAATCCCAGTCATACCTTTTCTGGCTGGAAGCCCTTTCTCTGGGAGCAATAGGGGATTGGAGAGCAAGAGTGGGGGAGCAGAACACACATTCCAGAAGATGATCTCAGAATTCTGGAAACCTAGAGTAAGAGTCCCTAACTTTACTGGAAAAATACTTCTTTAGACCAACACATCCAGATCTCTTGGGTTACACTCCTAACTGTTACTCCTTATCTGATTTACACTCATAATTGATTGTAGTGTAGTCAGAAGAAAACAGCATTATCAAACCAGGGGAAGATCTAAGGCTTGAAATGCCCATATATAATGCTTGACCGAGATCTCCTGTTGTGGTGACCCAGCCCACTGGGAAGCTGTGGCGGGGGGTCCTCCCCCAGGCTTGAGTGACAGGCTTCTCCTAGGACATTAAGTTCTCAGTTCTGTTTCTTTGATTGATTTGTTGTTCTCCCTGCCTCCGTTACGGCTCGTACCTTAGTCCCTCCCTTGCGGTATCCCTATTGGTTCCCCTGCCCTAGTCCCACCTCTGTACCACCCTGCACCCTCGTACCATCGGTCCCGATGCTCTGCCAGCCCCCTGGACTCCCTATATAAGCCCTGAACCTATCCTCCATTTTGTCCTCGGCCCCGGTACCCTCTGTGATGAGGCCACAATAAACCTCTCGTGGAACACCATGCCAGGACCCTTCCCGGCTCTTCTGTCGACCGCCTGCGAGTGTGTGAGTGCCGGCTGCTTCTCTGGCTGAGATGGATGCTGCCTGCCTTCGCTCCTATGAGAGCCTGACCCCTTTTGAGCTGCTCCCTCCGGGGAGCCCACCCTTCTCTGGAGGCTCAACAAACGGGAAAGGATGGGAGCTATTGGCACATCTGAGCTCGCCAGCTGGAGCGCAGCGACCCCGCCGGAGCGGCTCGCCCTGCGTAGACGCTTTCAGGAGGGTCGTGGCACCTTCCATCAGAGCATGCCGCGACGATCTCCTGTATCTCCTTTTCACCAGTGAGCAGCCACCAATAAAAAGGGAAACTACAATCAGGAGACAGCAACAGTAGTGTGTAAAAATGTTAAGTGTAGGAGTTTCAGTATCTCTACCGAGTAAATACTTAAGATTTAATACAAACAATTTACTTTTAATGAGGCAGAGAAAATACTGAGATTTCATTAGGGAGATAGTAAGTATGCATGAAAAACTATGTATAAGTTTTTCTTCTGCATACGTATTGGTTTAATCTAGACATTTTTCCATCATAAAACCTCTTGGCTCCAAGTTCTTACAGACTAACTTATACTTTATAGTAATTTGATCCAAGCTGCTCTCTCTGGTGAAACTATTCAACTATAAACAGACCAACCAAATGACAAGATTATACTCAATTGCTTTACCTTTACTGAAGTTCATTGACCACATTATGCAGATATCAATAACAGAACTCATTAAATAACCTTATCTGTTATTTAGGGATTTTTTTTTAAAAAAAGACTTGTTTTGTAAATTTTTTTCAGGACTGACTGTAATTTCCTGATACCTCCATGAAATTGTAATACTTCAGTACAAAAAACATCTCCTGGAAAATAAAATTGTTACTACTCAAAAAAAAAAAATCCAATAGACACAAGTTTCTGTAAACAATTTAACAGGTATGCAATTAAACATTAGCATAAATGTTCTGTTACTACCTTATTTACTCGATCTAAATTAGCTTCCTCAGGTTATTTTCCAGTTCTTAGGGGTATTCTCAAGCATAGATTCAAATAATCAACAACCATTTTCAGAAATGTACTAGGAATTTAAAAGTACGTTTATCAAAAAATACTGTTATAGGAAACCAAAGTTTTTAATTCCAAAACAGTTTGACGACTGTAGAGATTTGTTAAACTAGTTCTGACAAAAATAGCAGCTTCCCAATGAGTAGGCCTGAACACAGCAGCATGTGCGAGAAATCCTACCTAACACAGGCCCTTAAATACAAATAAGAGCATGCAGCTTCCAGATACTCAATTTTTTTAACTTCCCTGATGTCCATGTTAAAGCTTTCTAAAAGAAAACTAAAAATCTCCTGAGCTATTGGCACAAACACATCATTTACAGTCCTGCCCCTTAAAGGATGGATAGCATGCGACACAACTTTTGGAAGTTTGGTGATTACTTTGAATCTGACTTTGGGCAGCACCAATCCACTGCTGGACACTGCCATAAAGCTGTTTAGAAGGAGGAGTTTGTGGCTCTTCCAGAGACATTACCTTGCACTGGGTACAGATACTACATTTTCAGAGGACAGGCTCTCTGAACTCAAAGGGCTACAGCCCAACAAAAAAAAATTCTTTTCCAAAGTCCAGGGACTCGAAAGAAACTCATAAAGAGTTTGATTGCATTTCTGCTGTACTACAATGGATAACCAAAGCAGAACTTTGCCTTCAGGTCACAGAGACCTCAACTCTGCAAAGAGACGCAAGCTCCACTCAAACATGAGAACACGCATCAAGGTATCCAGAGCCTTTGAAGTAATTACGAGGCTCTGTTGAACTCTTGAGTTAAACCATTAACAAATACACTATAACCAGCACTTCCTAAACATAGTGCACTGATCGCCTTTCTGGTTCCAGGCCAAATTAAAGCGCTGGATGACAATCTGCACAGAAGCTTGAATGACCTTTGAAACAAGTGAAATTTTCTTTTCTTTAAATAAAAGCATTGGACTGCTCATATAGCTATATCTTCATCTGGCACCGACAGAACATCTTCAGTCTCTAGGATATGCATGCACTCCCTAAAAGTCCAGCTATCAACTTTAAAAGTGCAATATTTGTAGTAACCCATGACAAGAGGAGTGCTGTATTAACAGGCAAAAGTGACACAATCTCAAAATCACATAAGTCAATTTACTAGAGTCGGTTACATCAAATGAAGAACTGCTCCAGAGGTGTGTTTAAGGCATCCAGGTACACCTTTATTTACAAATATGCACAAATGTACCTGTGTATGCAGTACTGAGATGGGTATATGAATATATGTATGCAAGTATCCCCTTAAGAGGATAATTAGTGTTTCCATGTTGCCTCTTGTAGCAGAACATAAGGAAAAGCAGATGTGAACCTGAAGACTCTTCTCTTACAGCTCTTCTCCACTTTCTCTTCTCTAGGGTTTAGCCAATTGTACATTTTGATATTTTTGGCAAAGTCATAACCTAGAAGCCATCACATCTGCTTTCACTCTCAATCAAAATTAACATCTACAGAACATCATCAGCACTCAACAAAAACAAAACCAACTTTCAGTAACAATATGGCAACCACAGTTACCAGTGAATATCTTCGAAGGGAGTCAGGCACACTTCTAATTTGAATAAATTTGCATCCACTATAGAATTCCAGTACTGGGGACTGAGTTCCAATGCTGCTCAGCTCAGCACGAGTTCACTCAGTCAACTACTTCTCCTTTGCATCTTTGTTTATCAAAATGGTCTATGTTTAAATAAAAGTAGTATTTGAGACACCTGTGAAGTTAGTCCAATTTAAGTTAGTACTAAGAAATAAAAATATCTGAGCACCATAAAAACCCAGTAACAGTCTGACACTACTGATATAAATATACAGAATTTCATTTTTGGTAGCAACCTTCCACTGGCTCCCCTTGGCTTCCCACTTGGGTCCCCAAACAAAAATGAGTTTCACAGTTCTTCTTTTCTTGTTTTTTTAATGGACCCAGCAATAAAGCAATTACCACATCATCCCAGTTTTCTAAGCATACACCTGTGCTTCACTGAATCATAGTATAATTTCTTTCAATTAAAGGGCTTATTTGGATACTAATGACTTTAGAAATTAAAGAGAATTATAAATTTCACCATAAATTATTCAAAGTACTAAATACAAATGGCCTCATTAACACTAGTCTAGCTTTGAAAATGAGTAAAATATTATGCATGGAAAAACAAATATTCCAGTATCCCTAATCTCTGAACTCTGAGCTTAAATTCACAACTCTGCCACAACACCAGCTACTGCACTTTGCCTCAAAGCATCTAAGAAAATATTATGTATTTAAAAATCACGGTCTTCCCCCACAAGCTGTATAATATTTGAATAAATGACAAGACCAGACACAATGTTCATGCAACATATCTTACTCAATTTCTGACACAAGAAATTCTGACTTCAAAATACTATCTGGATAAAACTACATATGGCATACACTGCTTCCAGAACTGACTACAGGATGGGATTCCACGTATGGGTAGCAATTTCCTGTGTGGAGCCTCCTCCATAACTAGCACAGCCACACGGAAGTGCTAGAGCTGCTGGAATTCCTCAGCCAGGCCAAAGGCTGCTCCTTCTTTAAAGACCACTTCTACTGATGCTGTCCAAACCAGATGGCTGAACACACCTTGTCCTTACAGGGGCAGAGGGTGTCTGGTGACGCACAAAGAGCTACACAAGCGAAGTAATTCAGAAACTGTAACATGAAGTGAGGATGGAGAGGAATTTTAAATGAGGTGAGCATTATTTTTGACAATGAATGATCTAATTAATAATGAACAGTATTATCGTAATTGGAAAAGTAATAGTAATTTGCTATTATTTCAAAGCTAACTTATGCACTGTTAATTTGTTAATACTTCCTCACACTTGCTATAACTAGAAGTAACATCTCAGAATAGTATTGAGCTTCTGTAATGAGCTCTTTATATCCTCAAAATTTCTACATTTTGTTGAATTTGTGCTTGAAGACATTACCATATTCCCCCAAAGCAAGTATGTTTATGGCAACAATAGCACATTTGGTTCCTATCACTTGTATTTTAAAGCTACTTATTTGTCATTAAGATTAAATTAACTTGTAATGCCTATTTGTTTATTTTAGCAAAACTGCATGAATATTTTGCACCAAAATATCTCCCAGGAGATACAAAAATGAAAAACCTAAACACATCAAAACCACATCCTAAAATAGTTAGTGAAGGTTCCTCATGGAGCAGAGAAAGGCCAAGGTATGGCTCAGGGCTTTGGAAACTGTAAGGGAAAGGACTGTAACTCTAAGCAAAGCAACAACAAAATTTTAAATTAGTGTGTTAGCATGCCCTCATTTGTGTCCTTAGTTACAGCTATCTCAAGAAAGACCCAGTTTTCAAAGAATTGTAAAATCACCACTATTGTAAATCTGGTTCAGTCAGATATCTCAATCTGCCCACCACATTTCAAATCAGACTATGAAGAATTCAAACAACTAATGGGATAAAAATATGGGTCAAAATACCCTGAAACAATGATAATACAATACCCTGAAACAATATTTCTCCCCGTATAAAGAATGCATCAAAGAATGCATCTAACTCAGTGCATACAACTGGTTCTACATGTTTCATTCCAGATCTATTTACTTCCAAAAACTCTCCAAACTTGTGCCATAAATACTGGAATGCAAATGATCCCTATTATCTCATGTAATCGCCACCATAAAAAAATTAATGGCTCCCCAATGGCAAACCTAGAATGAGCCCAGGCAATCGGCTGCACAGAATGCTGGTTACATGTGAGAAAACTGCTTTGAGGAAGTTTGTTCCCAGATGGAAAGCAAGAATTCCTCAGTATTTTGTACAGACAGCAGACATCTGCCTCCACAGAAAATCAGGATAAAGTGAACCTTGTGAGATCAGTTATTGCAAAGTGAACACAGACTATTTTTTCCTCCAGAGCTTCCCTTCTCCCATATCTGCTGACTGAGGGACAAAAAGAATGGTATAAAGGGCAAATTTTTCCCCATGCCTACTCTATGCTCTTTTTCCCCTACTCCCCTTCTAGTTTGAAACAGTTTTCTTCTTTCTGCTATGAAAGATGATGCTTTGTGTTCTCACCACAGTGAGAGTAAAATTCACAGATTTATAGAGAGATACCCATTTATTTCTATTTTTTATGTTGACGTTTGTATATATACCCATTGTAATGACTGCTCAGCAAAAAGATAATAAGAAACAATCAGTTTTGATAGGAATAGATTCTTCCCTATATAACTTTTTTTTTTCTCTAGTGTTTCATTTTTTCTCATATGCTGCTGTCTACAAGCCAGGAACCCCAGCCAACATATATTCAGAGACTATATATGTTAGACTAGACTGCTGTTTTCTTCTGAGTCATTCCACATGGAATACACAGTGCACTGGAGTAGATTCAACATATGGAACACTAGCTACAACTCATTTGAATTAAGAGCCTAAACAGTGAAGTTTCTCCTCTGGATTCTGCTATTTCTGCTATTTCTGTTCTACAACTAAGGGGAAATTCAGTCTACAGTAAAAAACAAAAAAAACCCCCCAAAAAATAATAACCAAAAAAAACCCCAAACCAACCAAAAAAACCCCCAAAACAAAAAAAGAACCCACAAACAAATGAACAAACCAAACAAACAAAAAAAAGGAGATATGTAGTGACTAGAAAGACCCCAAGTCACGTAGCTAGATTATAAAACAAACAAACCAACCAATCGAGCAAACACCACATATACACAGAATCTCTTATCTTAAAGTAAAAGATTCGAGAAACTCCCTTCCATGCTTCACCCCTCATACCTGGAAGATTTTTACAATTATATTATAAATATCAGTTTTACTCAGTTGAGAAATTCTCATGCTATTTCAATACAACCCATATAACAATCCAAATAATTTTTAAAGACACAATACATTCTCTAAACATAAAGTTTAGGAAGCATTTGAAAAAGTGGGATCTAGGCAAAGACAGGTTTTCCCCCAATTTTCTGAATACCCCACTCATTAGAAATCATTTCACATGTAAGACTGAGGAGAGTTCATTGTAATTTAACAGCTATTTGATTAGTTTAGTACCGAATCACATTTCTACAACTAGAATGGAGGAAAACAGAAGTGATGGATACTAGAGGCTGAATGTACCCACAAGGTATCCAGCATTCAGATTTGAAGATCTGATCAGACACTTTTGGAAACATGACAGCTGTCATGAGATTATTTGGTCCTGTTTCCCCCACTTCAGTGGCACTGAAGTTTATCCAGAAAGCATTGCAGTGTAATCCTCGTGACTCTACAAGTACACCTATCCTTCTCTGTACTTGCAGAAATGAAAGGAAAACTGATTAAACTTCTGATGGTAACAGCTCTTTAATCTCTCAGGAGCTGTCAGGCTCAGTGATGCTAAGCCTGGAGAATCGACTGAGCGCCTTCAAACAAGCACTGCACACCGTGAACTCCAAAACAGTCCACACATCCAAAGGAAAAGAGGTTTTCATAATTTTTTTAAAGTGGGTAACTTTAGCACCTATGAATTAAAAAGCTTGATTTGCCTTTCATTATTGCTAATCAGGATATAA
This sequence comes from Mystacornis crossleyi, assembly GCA_013400655.1. Lineage (NCBI taxonomy): Eukaryota > Metazoa > Chordata > Aves > Passeriformes > Timaliidae > Mystacornis > Mystacornis crossleyi. The sequence goes on along the minus strand of VYZQ01007530.1, from coordinate 926 downwards.
ATATTCCAACAAAAGCAGGTATTTTTAAATTTGGCAGTGGGGGAGCGGAGTGGGGAAGACTCCTCCCAACCCTTGAAAAACACCAGATAGAAAGGAAACTCACTAAATTAAAGTATTGCTGTAACTCACTACAATTTAGACCTTTTCATCATTCATGAAGTACTCAACCTCGTACTATTACAGGTTTCTAAGGACAGCCAAGAGGGTGAGTTGTAAGAGAGAGAAGTAGATGGCTTCAACTCCTAGAGAGCATTTCACTGGAGTAGCCTCACCCTTCGGGCAAGCTGATATTGAAAAACAGGGGATGGAGGGAGGATTTGTTTTTACACAGCCTGCATCACAAGGAGGCTTCCCATAGTGCCACAGGAAGGGTTTGTCTCCTGTCCTCCAGTCCCTCCCAGTGGATCAGTAGAAGCTGGGCCCATGGCAGTGCTCACTAGAAGGCAGCCCTGGTTGCACAGCGCTGTGGCGCAGTGATGCTTTCTGCACTCTGCAGATGAGCTTCACCAAGCCTGAACATGAGGCAGCTCCTAACAATCTCATCATTACTTTCTTACTCATTCACAGAAGTCTGGTTTCTATCCAAACTATAGTTTATGACTAAAGATCAGTTTAAATTCTATTTTCCAAACAAATACACTCAGGCCTCTACAGAAATAGAAGATGGAAAGTTTAAAGCTGAACTTTACAATAAGCTATGGAAGTCACTATTGAAACAGATCTTTGTGACGGGAATAATGAATATTTAAAAAGCTTATTTTTTGACCCACACATCTGCCTCATTCCCCCTTCATACCCTACCTCTTCCTTCTGCTCAGTGTTTTTACAGAGGCTTTGTTAAAAATACATATTATAATATTGGCTTTCCTCAAATATTAAAGTGAATGCTTTATGTATATAATATTAAAGTAGCTTTACTATAAAGA
>VYZQ01007506.1:0-13695 GCA_013400655.1 Mystacornis crossleyi | reverse complement strand
TCTAACTCAGGTGTTTGTGCAGTCCTTCTGCACGTGTATGACCCTGAGTGGGATGAAAACAACCTGCAGAGGCAGCAGCACCAAGTTCCCATTATACACAGTACCAGAAAGGCATATTAAAAAACTAGGTTTTTTAAATCGGTATTATTGAGCTCAAACCAAGACAGCTGTATTTTCAAAGGATAAAAGGAAAACAGGCTTGAGCATCAATTAATCAATCTGACAAGTATTGCATTTCATAAAAGTCTTTAAGCTTCCTGAAATGCAGCTGTAATGTGTTCTCAAGTTTTCATCCCACAGACTGAATTCCGCTCACTCCTTGGTGGATTTACCTTTTCCACTTAGTTTTTGTTTGGATTAACAAAACACAACAAAGCATCTCATGTTTGAGTTTCACTGCACACATAATTTAGTCTTTAGCAAAACTGCTTTCCAAATGCTGCATTTGTTTACCATTGTAACCTTTCTGTACTGTCTCCTCCACCCTGGAAGACAATCTGCTCTGTGAACTCTTCCATCAAATCCCATATGGTAAATCCAACAGGGGTGGCAGGACCTACACAATCTATTACTGTTTTTTAATCCTGTTGTGTTGGCAGCTAACATGTCCAAGAGATAAATGCACACAGTGTATACTGAGCTAATTTCCACAAGGTAGCTCACAGTCACTGCAGGAAGTTAGGACTAGCTGAATGAGCCCCATAGAAGCAAAAAACTTCACTGGAAGTCTGTGCTGAATGGATTGCTGGGTGTTTGGACGATGAGCAGATACTGGAAGGTGCATTCCAGAAGTGCACTGAAAATCAGTTTCTTATAACTCTTGTTAAGTATTTTTACCATTAGCTGAATTAGCTGATATGTCAAACACCTACAAGAGTTTCAGAACACAGCATGACTCAGTAAATGTCAAGACAAAAATTATCCAAGTATCAATCAATTAACTAATTAACTTATTTTGGCTACAAACAGCTGAGAATGTTTATGGCAGATTACTTGTCACACCATATAACAAAATCATTAGAGAAAATCTTCCTATATAGACAGCTCATGAGGACATGTGTGGACTGAAACTGAATCAGAAACTACATTTCAAAAATTCTTACACTCCCCACAGTCCAACCTCAACAGTGCCATCTGCTTCTGGAAATTTAAACCCGTATATGGAATGTTTTGAATTGCTGTCTTGCTTTTACGTTCATGAAAATCCAGACCAACTAAAAGGTTTTAGAACATGTTTTATTGGTAGAAGTGTTTACTATATGTATAACAAAAAGTGAAAATATTTAGGATGCAACTCCAATAGCAAAGACAGTATGTTTTCCTGGAATGAAACACAGCATCATCCTATTTTCCATGTACATAATGGACTCCATTAACACTACAGCAATCTCAAATAGCAAAAAAATTATAAGCTAGACAGCTAGACTTCCAAATTATTGCTAGGCTGTCAATCTTGAACTCTCTTCCCTCACTGCATTGTAATGTGTATTTATAATACAACATTTGAAAATAACTTCTAACAGATTACTGGATTTAGGGTTCATGGGACCTAAGCTGTAAGTTAAATAAAAAACTCACAAAAAACACAGCTTAGAGGAAGAGCAAATTAAAAAGTTCTAAATCTGGTTTCAAAGGTAGTTTTTTTGAGTGTCTGTGGACTCGGTTTCTCAATTCAAAGAGTAGCATTTTCACCAGGCTTCAAACAGTACGACATCACTACAAAAATACACTAACCACAGCACATCTGATGTGGAATTGAAATCACTGAGACTCGATATGACCTGTCCATTTATCTGTTGTGGTTCTTGAGGAACAAACTCTTGCTGGGTGATAAAGCATTTTGGTTTAGTCTCAAACAGTTCACCAGCCTGGTGGTCTTCATTAGCTTCAGCTACTTTATTAGCTTTAGCTATTCAGCTTTCTTGAACAGGAATTAAATAAGACTTTCTAAAAACTTTTATTTTAAATAAACGCCTATCATCATATCTACAATAATCCACTGTATTTCTTATAAGCACTAAAGCTATGTTGGATTATGGCAGGCAGCATGGACAATAAAAAAATATCTATCAGAGAAAAATAAAGAATTGCCCTTTCTAGAGACTCTCAAGAACTACCTTGACAGGCAGGACAACATTCACACTCTGTGCTGCAAGAAGGCAGATGAGCTTGCTCAAGAAGCCAACTGCCAGGTGTAAAGTGAGTAACACATACCCATTCCTCCAACACAATACACTTGGATATATTGCTTGGTTTCCCAAAGCATCCAGGCAGGAATATATCCAAAATCTTTGAGTGTTTTGCAGCTGCCTAATCCTAGCCTTGGACAGCACCCCACTGTTATCCTCAAGTGCTCTGTAACAAACAGTAAGTAGCAGCAGCTTTCCCCCTAAGGCTAATAATTATTCTAAAGACAAGCAGTGCCACACCAAACCCAGGCACTTCTGATAGAAGAATTCTCTTGGCTCCTTCACTTCTATTCCGCTTTTGGACAAGAAATGCAGAGTACTGCATCTCTCCACTGCCTGCTTAGCTATTCCAATATGCAAGACATGAAATTAATGTGGCTAATACAATATTTGCTCTTACTCTTCACTTGTGACAGGAAATCGAAATCTCACATGGGTGAGCTGAATCATCTAAGCTGCTGATGCAATGCCTACCTAGTTATTGATTTACACAAAAGAGATTTGTCCATTAATACTCAACTCTGAGAGAAGTGATGATTCTATTTTCTCAGGCCAGAGAAGTGCCATCAGCCCCCTGGTGCCACTCTGCTCTTACCTAACAAGCCCACTGCAGAATCGGTCACTTGACTCCACATCCCTTTTGTCTGCATCCGGATTTATCTTTTGGCTCAATTCTGTTATTATCTAATAAGCACATTACAGAATTGATCCCTTGATTCTATTCCCCTTTGCCTGCTTTTGATGACTCTCTGTCCCTCAGTCACTTTTTCAGCACCCCATACTTTTAGACATTAGCATGAACACACAAGTGAATTCAGAGGAACAGGTCACCAGGAGCTGCCATCTCTGACGAGGACAGAGAAAGGCAAAGCTATGGGTAGTGAAGAAGTCAGGCAGAAGCAGCTCTGGCATCAAGAGTCAGTTTATGGCAGGCAGTGAGACACACCTATGGGGCACTGACAGGTTTGTTCTTTCCGATTTCTTTTCCTGCCTCCTCAGAAGAAGGACAGAGAAGAAAAAAACCACAGAACCACACATCATAAGAGAACAGCTGATTCCTCCACAGCTACACCCTGGCTTCTTCATTACCTTTATTTCTCCATAGAAAAGGGAACAAACTTCAGAAAATAAAGTCTGAGGATAAGTAAGAATGCCTGCCAGCCAACCATGCACTCTGGTTAACCATATTAGAAGCTCCATAGACTAGAATTGTGCATCTTTTTATTAGAAAAGAGCACTTATTTTTTGCTCTCTTCCTGGCATAAGAAAGAGAGCTAAACAGCAACAAAGGAAGATGAGAAAAGGAAGTCTGAGGTCTGCAAATAGTTACTGAGTTTTTAATGGCAAGTTACAACCACAGGTTGTGACTTAGGAGTCTTTACCAATGTCCTCCTTAGGAACCTTCTTTAGCTCCCTGGACAAAAGAGGCACAACTCAGAACTACTCTAAAATCAACCCTAAACAACGTCACAGAACGGGTGGCAATACGCATTTATGTAAACAGATGGTTCCTGATCTTCTAGAAGTTAGCAGCACTCCATCTCTCCTTTGATAAGAAGGGCCAGTGATGTGTGCAGAACATATTTGGCCATGATTAATCTATGGTTGCTCTTATGGAATACGTAATGTGAATAGTAAAAACTACACTTGATTGCAAATGCAATTTGCATTGCTAGCAATAAGTCCATTTGATTTGGTTTGTGTACTTGAATTTTGAAAATAAGCTTCCATCTTCTTCAGATTAAGTTTCATCCCAGCTTGTAGGTTTGACATGAAGTTATAAAAAACAGCTTTGAGTGTTGTGAGCTGTTACTCACAGGGCCCATGGCTGGGGGAGCTGCAACAGAGCTGTAGAGAAAACCGAGAAGCAAAGTGCCAACCGAACTCCAAAAGCTTTATTCTTCACTTGTCAATCAAAGGGGAAGACTCATGGTAGAAATAACCAAAGAACATCAAACTGTTCTGCAGTCTACATAGAGGGCTCATCACAACAGAGGTACTGCCTTTACTAGCACTGATGTCACCTAGAGGGAAAAGAAAAGAAAAAACTTATTATATTTGAAGCACAGAAGTTCTAATTAGGAAAAAAGAAAGATCTCTTCAGCTTCCAGGCTTGCCACGCAGCAAGGAAAGCATGGTAACAGCTTCTCTGCAGCTGTGGAGACAAAATAAATCTGAGTAGCACTCTGGGGTTTGGCCAGTTTCTCCCTGCTGGTCACTGACTGCTTTCCAAAAAAGAACAGGGTGAGAAGTCAGTGGAAAAGATCCTTTGCTATTCCTTCCAAGGGAAAAAAAAAAATCAAAATATAATGACAACATGAAAGGAGTAATAAGCTTTCTAACCTATCGTTTATAAGTAGTCTTGGACCAATCTGCATGATTTTACTCATAGATGGAGGAAAAATATCCACATATGCATAACATTACAAAACCCTCTCGCATATGACACACCCAACTGTGGTAATGCAATCCCCAAAATTGTAAAAAGTATCAAACACAGTGAAGGAGGAAGCTTGTCTGCGATCACACTATTCCAGGCTGCTGCCAGCGTATTACCTGGGTTTGGCACACACTCCAAGAACAATCAAGAGGGAAAAGCACNATCACAACAGAGGTACTGCCTTTACTAGCACTGATGTCACCTAGAGGGAAAAGAAAAGAAAAAACTTATTATATTTGAAGCACAGAAGTTCTAATTAGGAAAAAAGAAAGATCTCTTCAGCTTCCAGGCTTGCCACGCAGCAAGGAAAGCATGGTAACAGCTTCTCTGCAGCTGTGGAGACAAAATAAATCTGAGTAGCACTCTGGGGTTTGGCCAGTTTCTCCCTGCTGGTCACTGACTGCTTTCCAAAAAAGAACAGGGTGAGAAGTCAGTGGAAAAGATCCTTTGCTATTCCTTCCAAGGGAAAAAAAAAAATCAAAATATAATGACAACATGAAAGGAGTAATAAGCTTTCTAACCTATCGTTTATAAGTAGTCTTGGACCAATCTGCATGATTTTACTCATAGATGGAGGAAAAATATCCACATATGCATAACATTACAAAACCCTCTCGCATATGACACACCCAACTGGGGTAATGCAATCCCCAAAATTGTAAAAAGTATCAAACACAGTGAAGGAGGAAGCTTGTCTGCGATCACACTATTCCAGGCTGCTGCCAGCGTATTACCTGGGTTTGGCACACACTCCAAGAACAATCAAGAGGGAAAAGCACAGAGTTTTAGAAGCAAAAGAACTCAGTGTCTTCTGTTCCAACCAAAGCTCAATTTTACATTTCAAATACTTCTACATGGAAAAGAGATCAGATAGTAGAGAATTTTTACTGCTAGCACAGGCATATTCCACAGCTGAAAGTTGGCCATTAGACAAAACAAGTGTTGAAATAAGATGGCGTTTAGTTTTCTAACGGCAGGAATAATTAAACATTGGCAGAGCTTTCAGAAGAGGTGACAAACACCATGATCTAATGCTAAGATAAGATCAGTTTCTAAGAGAGATGTTTTAATTTATCTTTCAGGAAAGCTCCACAGACTGCACATGTGGGGAAATCACACTGGATAACCTCAGTATTCCGTTTTGGCTTTGGGACATAAAGATCTACAAAATTTCAAAGACAGGTGACAAAAAAGGAGTATTTTTGTTACTCTCAGAAAGCTTATAGCACTACAGTTCCAAGAGACAGTCACTGCTAAATGAATTGATTGTAAGTCAGTTAGCTTGCTCAAAGATCAGGAAATACTTCCTATCCAAGCAGAAATTACTGAATGTACTGTCTGGGGAACACACAGGATCTCCCTTCTTCAAGGAGGTCAAAATTTACAGCTGGAAGTAGCCCACTGCACTGACTGCCCTACAGAAAGGGCTCTCCAACACAAAACTAAACCGGACCAAGGAGGGTTTTGGCCTTCCTCTGTAATATGTTTGCAGTTTTCCTGCTGGCATCAGCTAAACATTTCCTATACAACACATAGACACAGCAGTGGAGCCTTCAGGTTTAGAAACATTTCAGTCCAGCTCCTGAGCAGCCGGTGAATTAAATTTTATACACAACAAATGGTCCATCTACCCCAAAATCCTACCTCTAAAACGTGCAGTCCCTTACCAGTCCCTTAGACTGCTGGTTGATTCTACTACTGTTTTCCCCTCCATCTCTCATTAACTAACAAAGCCATAAAGTCATGGAATCTACTGATAAATCCTTCCCTGGCCACCCACAGCTAGAGAGGGAAGCTTGTCAGAAGTGATGGGGTCTGTTTCTGTTCCCTCACCTTGTCACATCTCCAAGCAAGCATCCCTGGGTAGCACTCCCTAGTTCCCTGCATGCCTTTAGAGCAGAAAATGTCATTCAGAGATGCTCGGTGCTCAGTATTTTCTATTTTTACTCTCTGACTCTCAATCTCCATCCCACTAGACCTGCCACAATACTTCAGTTTTCCTCACATCTGTTTATTGTCCCTCTGCTTTCAGAGGGAGCCAGCATTTAGATTTGTTAGGGACACATTAGCACCCATTCCCCATGGAAAAAAATAACAGACATTCCATACAGACAAGTGAAAGGAAGCATCATGCACTTGCCCCATTCCAATGTTCTCCTAGATTTTAGCTGATTTCAGTTGTTTTCCTCAGGTGGATTCAGTCTACCTATTAAATAATCTTCATTCCTAATCTCCTCCTTTGCATCTATTACATCCCTTGGGGAAAAAAAAATTTAAAATACACATATTACCTTTACCATGAAGATCCACCTCTTGTAAAGCCTGAGTCATCACTTGATACCAGAGGATACAATGAGTTGCTGCTTGCTACCTACCCTCTGCAGACCAACCACGGTCTTGCATAATTCCATCATAACCCTTTATAGCCATCCCTTCTAGAAAATGAAGAATCCTTTCTATGAGGATTTTGTCTTCTACCTGAAGTCTAAAATGCTAATAAAAGCAACTCTGACAAATACTGGCTATGATCCATGTGAAATATATTTCACTATATAAATTTCACTATAAATATCACAATGTTTAAAACTAGTTATGTCAGCATGATATGGAAACAGATAGTGCTTGAAATATGTCTGGATGAGGGTGACTGTCATTCATAAGCAACAATCACTTTCACCTCAACTTCCCATTTTTCTCCTTCAATGCAGTCAGCAAACATACAACGATTAAGCTGATCTTTTATGGAAATCCAAGTGGGCTGTGTTTGACAAAGATACCCTCACTCAATGAAACTGAACTGTCACAGGGTAAGAAAGACAATTCAGTCATGAATTAATGACAGATGAAAAGGATATAAGTTGGAGCAATTGGCCTTTTTCCCGAAAAAGAAGGATCACCAGCAGAGTCACACAAGGATCTCTCCTGGGATTAACACCTTCCATATTTTAAAGCAAAATCTAGCAAAGAAGCTTGACAGTTACGTGACAGAGTTTGCTGATAATGCTTGAAGTTATTCAAGGTTGCAAAAGCAACGGCCAAACATCTGAAGAAGACTTTAATGATACTGTTTAAGTGAGCTGTAAAATAGCAGATAAGTGTAAAGTGATGCACACTATTAAAAAAAAAACCAAACCATATGTACATAATGACAAATTCTGAACTAGTTACTGCTACTTTAAAAAGTGACTGGAGTTATCAAAGTTTCACAGAAGTGCCAACTAAATGCTTAAAGATTGTCAAGAAAAAGCAGGCAGAAGATTAAAGAATGAAACCTAATATGCCAAGTAAGTTTACTGCGTGGCATATGCTGAAATACTGTAGCTGGTCCTGGTTATTGTAACCCAAGCCCGTTCCTTGGATCCCTGCATCACTGTCTCCAATCAGGAACACACCTGCAACAGGTGCAAAGACAACAGCAAGGACAATGAAAGGGGTAGTCACTTCTTTCTGAAATGCCTCTGGAAAAGTCACCATCAAGGGACGGTAAATAAAAGAAAAAGTCATCAACCCATAAGTCACACAGAATAACATGGGTTCTCTTTTTCACTGCCTCTTCCAATACAAGAAGTAACAAGCAAGGCATGAAACCAAGCAGGCAGAAAATTTAAAAGCAAACAAAAATAAGTGTTTTTTCCACACAAAATGTGTTTAAGCCCTGCAGCTCAGCCACAGGATGTTGTGGATGCTACAAGCATACATGGCTTCGAACACCGATTGGACAAATTCACAGAAGAAAAAACCCACTGGGGGCTCTAAAAACAAATATCACCTCTAGTTCCGGAAACCTATGAGCCACAAATTACTGGAGGCTGGGAGAGGCATTTCCTCAATATACACTATACTCTTCTCCAAGCATCTGTTCTTGGCAGCTCGGGGAGGCAGGATACTAGGCTAGAGGGATCTTTAATGTGACCAAGTACAGTCATTCTTGAGTAACTCATGAGAAAGTGCAAACATTAATCGTATGCGCGTCAGAACTGTAAGCACAGCAAAGGACCAGATTTTCAAAGGCCTTAAGGTCAGTACAGTGATTAACTGCTGCAGTCACAGTTTGATAAGGACTTTTTTCAACACTAGAGTAGCTTAGCCTCTCCCAACCACAAACTTGTGCAAATGTACGGCAAACAAAGAGATCTGAATTTAACCCAGAATGGTTCGCTGCAGCTGTGCACACTGTTGCACTGGCACTGCTGAGGGCATGTTACAGGCTTGGAAACAACAGGGCTACTTAAACCAGAAGTGGCCCCAAAGGAAATACTTGTGAAGCTACAAGCTGGATCACTGAAAATGGAGTATCTCACTGTCTTTTGCATCTCAGAAGGCCTGTTTTACCACATGCACACTACCAACTACGGACATTTAAATAAACACTGAATTATTAATATTAAAGACAGAAATGCTGTTTGTTACATTTGTCCAACAAATCCATTTATTTGCAGTTGTTTTCCACACTTACAAAACCTTAAATGAAAGACAAAAGGGGAGAGGGGATGAGAGATTCTCCTTAGAAGTTTGGGGAGTATGTCACACATGATTGAGTAGAAGCTTTCTTAACTTTAGCTGAAAAACTCCTCCTCCATCACACCGAATACCTGCCAGCACACAAAGATCTGTTCTTACAAGTCATATCAGGTCCCAGTCAGAGCACCCAAGTTAAACACAAATTGGCACTATCTCCCATTAAAAAGCCTTGTGCATCTCAAAAACTAATACTTCCGACTTTGCAGCCTTCCCTGGTTTACAGCATTGGGGTTGTTTTGGTGAAACTTCGCAAGTGTTCAATACATTATTCAATACATGGCATGCTCTGTGTGCACAATTTGTAAGTTTTGTTCACACTACCAAGAATGGAAATTATTTCCTTCAATTTCCATGTCAATATCATAAACAATATATCAAAACAGTAAAACAAACACCTTGCTATTGCATTTGGTTGCTCTACAAATTTGTCCATTTAATGGACAGCTGGGAAGATACCAGGTGACCTCTTCTGATTTTAGATTTTTTTTCCTGAAAAAGAATTGTAGCATACCTTAATTGTTTCTGGAAAGAATAAACATCAAAAGCAGCAGTCCCGCTTAACCACCTGGCTTAACAAAGCACTGGAGAATAAAATAATAGAGGTCTCCTCTTCGGGGCCCAGTCTGATAAATCTGTATTCAAGAGATATCCGCTAGTCCAAGCCAAAATTCAAGGCTCCTATAATTGAAGGTAATGTAACACAGCTTTTCTAGGAAGAAACGCCCAAGAAATTATTTTTAAAATAGCATAAACCTGTGCATCTACAACGATGTAAACTTAAAACACCTTTTCGACAAAAAACCTAGTTTTTCTCTTTGCTCCGAAAAATGGCAAAACAGAGCAATGAATTACTGCATCCCAGGAGTCTTCATACTTGTGATATTTTCTCCTTCTCTTCAAATAAACAGAAAAACAGCGTTAGTTGTCACCTACATCTTTCAACTGCAAAAACTCCCATTTTTATCTCTCGTAAAGCTAGGACTACCAAACCAAAGTGTGGATGATCCTGAATTTTGGTTTAAGATCTCTTTGGTCTCTCATCTTTGTAATCCTAAGCACCAATCAGCAGATCCTATTTTTGCGGGTATGAAAGATATAAAAGTGAACATACTGAACTTACACACTCTCAAATGTAACAAGCCTGTGCATTTTCAAGTCTCTGCAAAGGTACGGTATGTTTCCTAAATAAAACACTTCTGGAATTAAGACATAAAAATGCTGGGAAATGCATCATAATTATCATCAGGATTAGGAGCGACCTAAGGAGGGTTACTAGAAAGATGCATTCTGTGATTAGTAACACCAGCCAGCACACAGCACACACCCGATTTCACTGCATCCTCCCTCGCCTTCCCCGGCACGCGGGCAGACTCCCGGCACGGCGGCTCCCGCACCACTCACTCACGCCACGCCGTCAGCACCGGCACGGACACGCCACTGCTCCCAACCTTCCCTCTTCTGGGGGCACCTACCTGCCGGAGCGCACGGAGCGTGCGAGGATGCTCGGAGGCTGCCGCCGCACCGAGCGCCGCCGCTCCCGCCCCGCGCCCCTCCCCGCGCCCCCTGTACCCACGGCAGCGGAGATAGCAGCGGTCCTGGCCGGGCAAGGCACCGGCACCCCGGTCGCCGAAGCCGTCGGGGCTCTGCACCGCCTCGACCGTGCAGGAAGGTGGGCTTCGGCTCGGTCCCCCCACCTGGGACAGCGGGGTTGGTTCGCGGAGCACCCAGCTTCCCCGGGAGAGGCTGCGGGTTGCCGGGTGGCGGGCAGCCTCGGAGAGAAACAGCCTGCGAGCCGGGCGGCCACAGGCAGAGCATTCCCGCCTCTCCTTCGGGGGTGCCTAAAGTTTTCGCATCCCCTGGTGTACTTAAGGCAGCTTTGGCCTGTCTCCCAACCGGCAGCTCGAAGCCCCATCCCATCATCCACAGAGTCCAGGTGAGGCACGGAGACCTGGCAGCCCACGGGGACCGCAGGACAGGCTGGCGCTTGTCAGCCGGGGTGGTGCCTGGTCCGTGAGTGGGAATCCCGTGGCTCAGCACCCTGGCGTGCAGAGGGGACTCGGGTGGCAGCTCAAAGCTTTGCGCTTTGCCTCACACACAAACAGCAAATCTTCAAATCCTGGCTGTGGCATTAGCTATGTTCTTTTCCATTCCAGAGGAACATCTTTAAAAATAAAGGAACCAAAATGTCTTTTTGGCTAACCTACGGGGAAGAACAAGGCAAAATACACCTATTTCAATTCAAAAGGAAGTGAAACCAAGAAATCTTGTAAGCTTGCACCTAAACAGTTGACATCTCATATATGCAAACACTGCATTTGTTTTATTGCCTTCCATTTTCTTCCCTGAGATCTGCAAATGCAAGGCAGGAGGTGCATCCAGGAGGGCTGGTCACCTGTTTTATTAATGTCACCTGAAACACTTGTAACCCCATGGCTCCAAGAGCTGAGTCCTTAAAAAAAACAACAGGCATTTTGATGTGCCCAACACAGCCCTGACTTTTGGCAGCAACTGCTACAAATATCCTCCTCAGAGAGGAAATCCGTAGAAGGAGGGAAGATGGAGCCTGTTGCATGGTACCACAGTGTGAGGGGTGGTGTATGAGCATGGACACCCCAGTGCACACTCATTTCCCCATCCAACAGGGCATGGTGGATATTTGCAGGGATGGTGGCAGGTCCCAGGGGCCAGAGTGCCTCTTAAATCAATGCCCTCTGCGCATGGAGCTCCACAAGCTCCTTAATCAGGGCAAAGAGGGAGGTGTCTGCATGGAGTCCTGCTCCAGTGAGGGCCACCTCACACACACACAGGGTTGCACCAGCTTGGCCCAGACCAGCAGCCCTTTTCCATCCCGAATGCCGGCTCCCATCATCTGTCTGCATTTTCGTGACATCTCCTTCCTCTGGCCCCAATCCCAGGAGGAAGCTGTGCCTGAGATGGATGAAAAGGGTTTGTTCCTCGTTGCTACCCAGCAGCCCTGACAGCAAGGAAGATGAGCTGCTTCCCAGGACTCTGGGAGCCGACCCCTTGCTGGCACAGCTTCTGTAGAGGTGGCCTGCAGCCTCTCCTGGGGCTCCCAGGGAGACCCTGGTGGCAATGGCACCTGGACTCTGAACTGTAGACCTCCGCTGAATTTTGGGGGGTGAAGGTTGTTTTAGAATGACTTGGTGTCCCCCAAAGGCTGCTATCAGTGTGATGCTTGTGATCACCCTCCCTCACAAACTCCCCTTCACCCCTCGGCTGGCAGAGCAGAACCGGGTCTTCCTAACCTGCCCTTAACCTCTGGTGCTGGCAGGAAGGTGGGAGGGAGCGAGGGATCTTGTTTCCTCCGTTTTGCAGGCACTTGCCTCAGGCAGACCCTTGTGATCTGCAGAAAAAGCAAGCTCCCTCCATCTCTGCGTCCAGCTGCAGCTGGACACCCAGTCACTTACACAGGGCTGTGGTCTTGGCAAAGGGAGTAGCCGGCAGGGCTTGCCTGGAGCCCACCATCACCTGTCCCAGTACCAGTGGGGGTGCAGGACTGGGAAACTGAAAACCCCATTTCAGGCCAACATCCACGTTTTCTCCTGTGGGTACCTCAACTCCTGCTGTTCCCTGTGAGCTTTTTGCCTCCACCTGCCACGCAGCCAGTGCCCCATGCCCCAGCACCACAGGGCATCCCACTGAGCTGGGCTGCCAGCCCTGGCTGACCCCTCAACATCTGCTCCAGTTGCAAAAGCAACACCCTCCCAGGGCTGGCAACACAACAAGGGCTGGGTGAGCCAGGACAGCAGTGTGGGGGGACAGGCTGTGTACCAAGACCCTCCTCCCACACCTCAGGCCCTGGTGTATTTGGGTGATCCCAAGTCACCCAGGCACCCTGATGGGGTGGGCCTCAGAGAACAACAGCTGCCTGGGAAAAGCCCAGGGTTCCTCTGAATATGGATGAGGAGCAGGGAGAAAAATAAACCCCAAACTTCTTTATCAGGGGAGGCCTGGTCCTGCCGTCTGCCACCGGGATTTGGGCCAAACTGCTTGATAGAGAGAGAGACCATCTGGATCGTCTGATGGGCTCTGGGTTTGGTTAAAATGAAGCAGAAGCTTTTTTTGTAGGAGTTTTCATGGGAAGAGCCGGGGAAGGGTTCCAGGGTACGCGCCAGACCTGTCGTGCAAAGAGATGTGAAGCAGCTACAAAGCTTCAAACAAAAAATTACTGCCAATTTTAAGCCAAGCCCGCCAGGGCAGCATCCAGGCATTTCCTCCCACCCAGGACAGGTCACAGCTTGCCCCTGTTAGCTCTCCCACAGGCTGGGCTGGCACTGGCTTGCCTGATAGCACCTTCCAGCATGCCTGGGCTTCAAGGCAGTGTGCTGTACACTGCACCCGGGCATGAGGAGGGAAGGTAGCACACCCTGGCCCATTTGTGCCACGCTTTGAAGCAGTGCTGTGGCTGTCACCTGTCCACAGCAGTTTCCAGCCTTTCTCAGAGCGGGATCACGCACTGGAGAGCAGAAGTGTTTAAAACACAGGCAGTAGGGTGGGTTGGCCATGGCTGGACACCAGGTGCCC
>VYZQ01007483.1:11717-25857 GCA_013400655.1 Mystacornis crossleyi | reverse complement strand
ATCCAGATTGCCAGAGTTGTGTCCTTTTGCCGTTGCTGTACAACCAAAGCCTTATTTTCTCTAGCTCTGACTTTCTCTCCTCCTCCCTTTCCCTATGTCATTTCCATTTTCCCCGCCCGTCTCTCCATCTGCCCAGTGCCAGCCTTGCCCTCGCTGCCTGATGCCTCCATCATTCCTGGGCTCCCCAGTCTCATCGGAGCCGTGCTGCCTGCAGAAACGCACGCTCTCCCAGCCATGCCCTCCCCATCCTCGTTTTCCAATCCCGCCTTCCTCTCTCCTCATCAGCCCCGTTACATCCTTCCTGGCCTGACGCTCGCAGCGTGTCTCCTCCCTCCTTCCCTCCCTCCCTCCTTCCCTTCCTTCCTCATCCCTCCCCCTCCTCTCCCTGCAGTGCTTCCCAGCCCTCACTGCAGTGCAATCCATCATTCCCAGCAAGGTCCTCACGCCAGGGGAGGGGGAAGCCTGGCTCCCTGTGAGGCTGGGGGTGGGTGGGCAGGGAGTGCAACTATCTCCTCCTTTGCTAGGAAGTGAGAAAAGCTCGCAGAATACAGACCCTTCTGTAATTGAGACCTCCCATCAGCTTCCAGCTATTTTATTTATTCATTTACTTATTTAGTCTCTTTGTTTTCAAAGAAAAATATGTTTCTGCCAACATTCCAGTGAGGGCGACTGAAAGGAAACCAAGGAGACAGAGAGAACGCCAGAATCAGAAAAGCTTGTTCAGATAGAAAAACCGGGAGACTGAGCACTGGGGAGAGGGGAAAGGGGGAAAAAAGAGAGAAAGAAATAAAAGGGCATATACAGAAACAGAGGAATAAAAGGAGAAATGGGGGGAGAGGAGAACAGATGCAGGAAAAAGAAAACATAACAAAAAATAATCCCCAAGAATTAAATTGGAGAGAAACCTGAGATGGCAGGCATGGCAAGAAAACTCAAGGAGTATACAATAAATAGTCAGGGGAGCCTTGCTAAAGAGGTTAGATTGATATGATGAAATAACATTTAGATATTTTAACAAGCAAACACAGTAGGCTTTGATTTGAATGCATACATTCTATACAGCTGCATGCAAATGAAATTCCAGTGTGTGTTTTTTTTTTATTCTAAGAAAAAGAACATAATGGGTAAATTGTTGAAGTAATGGGTAAAAGTTGAAGTTTTTTCCATAGAAAATACGTATCAGGGCACCTGCATTGACGGACAGAGGCAAGAAATTATTAGAATAGTACCAAATTAGATTTTTCAGCTACCAGTGTTGCCCTTTTACAGGCATCTTGTGAAGGTGCTGTTGAGATTGATACAGAATGGTCTACATTTGTTGCTGTTTTCATCTCTTTGAAGCTGAAGTGAGCTAAAGCAGTGCAGGCCATTTACATGTACACATGTCACATTAGGACAGATTTTCATTAACGTTGCTTGTCTTGGTTTCAGTCTGCCATCAAGTTAGAATAGTGACTACACATGGGGAAGGTCACAAGAAAATTCAGGTGACCTGGTTGAAGTCAGCAGCACCTACAGGAGACAGAGTGATTTATATCAATGCGGTTGCGGTAATGCCCAAAATCTTTGTTCAGATTCCTGTAATGTCAACTGTAGAATAAAACATAAATGTATATTTAGGCCAGACTTTACAGTCCCTGTGAAGGTATAGGAAATGGAGGGATGCAAACCTGAAAGTGGTGCTTCCTAAATTCCCCGCAACGTAAACTCTTACCAATCTGTCTGTTAACATCATTTGCATTTCTTCTACTCGGTACAACTTGTTCTTCTTTCTTAAGTCCTTCCAGAAGCAGGGTGAATGCTGTCAATACTGACACAGAGAAGGACTTCAACAGTTTGCATATTTTGGATGTGGCCAGTTTAAAAAAAGGGCTTTGACAACAGATCTTTCATAAATGTTACAGAATTTAAAGCAAATGGCTTTTAAAGTTGCCACTTTTTCCCCCTTCACCAAT
Source organism: Mystacornis crossleyi (assembly GCA_013400655.1). NCBI lineage: Eukaryota > Metazoa > Chordata > Aves > Passeriformes > Timaliidae > Mystacornis > Mystacornis crossleyi. The sequence goes on along the minus strand of VYZQ01007483.1, from coordinate 23,902 downwards.
GACGTTTAAAAGCTTACCAAATATCCTATTTATAAATATAATTAATACGGTTTTGTTGGCTTTAGACTGTTAGGGTAGACAAAACCACTAAAATCTGTTCCACCATGGATGACTACTGAAAGACAATAAAATGGTACAAGAGGCTGGACTTCAAGTCAGACAGATACTGTATTGTTTGGAAAGCTCAGCTGTGACTTGATCTGTGCCGGAGCAGCTCTGTGAACCTCTCTGTGTAGGTGTAAGACACAGCTCTGCTTCCCAGCAGTGACTTCTTTAGCCAGCTCTGGTTACTGCTCCAGCACACAATTGCTGTGCTGCAACAGGAGGATTAATCCTGCTGGCTTTGCTCCAGGGTTTGTGATGTCCAGAAGAGATGGGAGAAGGGGAGAAGGAATCCATCATGTCCTTGGTGGTGTTTTACTTGTGTCTGCAGCCTCATCTGTATGTAAACTTGCACCAGTTGAATTAAATATGGTGTTTCTATGTGCTCCAGGGTCCATATGGACACACATAACTGAGCTTGCGGGAGGGATTTATATATTTGTTAAGCTTAAAGTGTTACGCACCTTCTGAGAGAACAGTTTTGGGAAAAATTTGTTGAGAAAATCCATATTTGAGCTCAGCTCCTTGGAGAAAGGAGAGAGTGGAGGAACAGGTGAAACAACCAGGAAGAATCAACCCTGAGACAGTACAAAGGATCAGAAAGGAAGGATGTTTGTGATAGTAAGTACTACAGAAAGAGCAGAGAAGGAAAGCCCAAAGCACAACAAGAGAAGAAGAATCACCAACCAAAGAGCAAAGAGCTCACTGATTTCCTCCTCTTGTGCTCAGTTCTTCACAATGCTGAACTGATTTGAAGGAGCTGAGCTACTATTAATTAGAGTTTCATAGACTACCTTAGTGTATTTTGTGACTGCAAGACTGCCTGCTCTCTAAGCACTGCCTTGTTGATTTGGAAATAAATGGGTGAATTATTCCTTATTTTGTAGATGGGATAACAGAAAGCATGACTATGAGTAAAAAAAGAGACAAATTGTGTGTCTAGGCTCCTGTACTTGTCAGTGTTTGCTTTTCTACAATGTAATGAAGATGTGAAGCTCCCAAAATTGGGGGTGGATGGATCAGGCCTTGAACTCATGTCTCTTCCCACTGATGACCTCAGCAACACCAGCAGAGCAACTGCAGGATGGTGTCAGACCTCAGGTATTAAAGGAACCCATCAGCGGTGGAGTCCCAAGAAAATTTGTTTCAGCCCCAATCCACATGACTACGAGAGCTGCATTATTGACACGATGCATTCACAGATCTCACAGCAGTTCATTAATTTCTTATCACTCAGATGTAACTTAATGCCCTGTTACCATGAGGATATGTGAAGGCCAGGGAAACAGGTCTCCAAGACCTTTGCAAATAGCAGGCCCCAGGATCACTTAACTGTCTGTTTAGATGCAGTAGTCTCCAGGGTGAAATGTACCAGGAGATTTTAATTTCCAGGAAGGCTGATTTTGTATCTCATCCAGAATATGCTATCATCACTACAGCATCCCAGATAACATAATGGGATCAGTACCAACTGGAAAGGAAGGTAAGTTTTTGCTGAATCACTGGCCCTGCTTCTGATCTTAGGTAAACACCTACAGGCACTGGGGTCAGCACTTGAGAGAATATATGTATGAAAGTGTTTCCTTTGTGAGTCACCCATGCCTTTTACTGCAGCACAATTCTTCACACCATATTGTGGCACTGATACCTGAACTTTTAGAAGGAAGAGTGCTTTACTTTGAGTCATCAGCTGTAGATATCCCCCAAGATACCCTGTGATGGAGGACAGCAGTATGCAAAGCAGGAAGCAGCAGCATGAGTGAGAAGGGAACGTGGAGAAGGATGTTAATTATTCCTATCTCCCAGCCATGAAGGGAATCCAGCAATCTTTGTCAATATCATGGGTCAAGGAGGGGGGGGAGGAAATCAAGATTATTTTCTATCACAAAAAAAACAGGTTAAACAGTTGCTTATCCAGTAGACAGAAAATCAGGAGACCTAAGAGATCTTTTATACCAGATGAAGGCCTGCAGACGCAGAGCCACCTCTCTTGGAGAATGTGCTTGGCCTGCAAGAGAAAAAAGGGCATTCGCATGCCGGCGTGCTGCGGCTCCCTCCGGTGTCCGCCGCGAGCAAGAGCAGCAGGACACCTCCATCTACTTCTCTGCGTCTTGTCTGCTATGTAAAATACTGAACAGCTTCCCAGCCAGCAGTTCCGTCACCAGCAGCATCGCCCCCATCCGCACCAAGCTCTCCAAATGGAGGGGTTCTGCTAGCACAAGGGGTCTACCCACACCAAGCAGCTGGGGGAGAATGTCTTCCAGTTTGAAAGAAAAATTTAAGGCTCAAAAGCAAACGGCAGAAGCCTCGCCCAGTACTGGCTGTGGATCGTGTGCTCTGTGGGAGATGGTGGTACATCAACACACTGGTAGACCAAAACATTTGGCATCAGTGAAAATTTCCAAATAAATGTGTTTAAAACTCACAAGATGTCCTGGATGTTTTAGTTATCCAGTTAAGCAGTAACAGGCTCAAATGACAACATAGAGGCAACAGAGAAAAACAAAAACCAAACCAAGGTGCATGGAAAATTGTCCAAAAATACTGCTATGTGGACTTCCAGAAAAAGCCAAGGATCTGAGAGGATTCCTCAAACTAGGGTGTGGTTATAACTTCCATCACATTCTTTTGGTTGTTTAATAACCTCTTGATCTTTTCCAATGGACTCAGTTTTAGCTTGTCCCTGAAAGTAGGAATGGTGGTGTCTTGCTCCCGTGAAACAGAGTAATGGCTTTTGGGTTCAGAGGGCTACCCTGGTGAGCAGGGAAATGCTTAGCTTTCCCCACCCCGTCTGCACCCCTTCTGGTATGGTCCACCACTGGGGCATCCTCCAGGAGTCTTGGGAGGACCACAANTCGGCGTCGTTTTCCTTCTCATGTTCTGTCTCTCTCCTTTTCCTTTTTTTTTTTTTTTTTTTTTTCCCTTTTTCTTTTTTTTCCCCTGCCTTTCTCAGGCCAGAACGGCTGCGGCGCTGCGGGACGGGCCCCGCGGTCGGTACCTGTTCCCGTTCCCCGTGCTCCCTGCCCGCCCCGAGCCTGGTCCAGCGGGAAGCCCCGTCCCTCCATGCCGCCGGGAAGCGCCAGCGGGGTGATGTCACCGCTGTCGCTGCCCGCCGATGTCCTCCTGCCAGCCCGTCTGGCCGCTGGCCCCGGCCCCGCCGCCGGCCCTGCTCGGTCCCGCAGGGCGGAGAGCCGCGGGCAGCATCCGGGAGGGTCCTGCGGAAGAACGGGATGCGGGCTCCGCAGGGTCCCTGTGCCACAGGCAGGCAGGGAAACAGGGAAGAGGACCGAAGGACTGGGGTGGGGAGAGGCAGCAGCTGAGTCGGGAAACGGGGCTAGAGGTAGCGGCCTGAAGAGAAGCCGGGCTGCATAGAAGGGCAGGACGGAACGGGACACGGGTGTGCAACGCAGACCCAAGAATCCATCCCTGGTGCTGGGCCATCCTGGGGGAATGGGAGGAGCCCCTTCGGAGTACAATAAACTCTGGAATGAGGGTGTGGGCTGCTCCTCGCTCCCCCCCTCATTCCACATGCATGATGATACCATATCCCTCAATCTCGCTGGCTTCTTGGGGGTTTTTTCTTTTTTTTTTTTTTCCCCTTTTCCCAGAAATTGTATTTTGAAGACAACCAAAAGGAGAACGTGTTCTGGGTGTGGCTGCATGTGATTTACCCAATAGCCAAAGTGGGGGCGCGCCGAAGGGGAAAAACAGAGCGTCTGCTGCTGAAGGGAGTGGAAGCTGAGGGCTGCAGTAAGTGATGGGGACCCTGTCTTTTCTTTCAGTGTTCCTCGAAATAACTGAGAAGTAGAAGAGAATAGAGGGAGATAACGTGGGGGAAACTTTTCTTTGCATGCTGAGGGAGTGTGTGGAGCAGGGCTTAGCCACCTGGATGGGAAAAGAGATGGGGACCGGAGAAGGGAGATGGAAAGAGGAACAAAGCAGGTGATGTTACAAGTTCAGTCCAGAATGTTTCAGAAATACCTGGAAAACTGGCCACATGAGGAGGGAGACAGGAGGAAGGCTGGGAAGACCAAATGGTCTTGAGAGGAAAATGGGGACAACAAGCAAAGTTTGTGAGGTATAGGGGAGGGTATACCAGTTCCTGCCTTAACTTTCCTCTGTTCTCTCCTCCACTCCACAGGGATGAAGACCTCTGGAACCTGTATACTGTTTTGTCTCTTAACACTCTTCTTGTCCCCAGCTGGTGAGTCCTTATGCCTCAGGGAAGGATTTCTTCCCCATCTGGGCCCCATGGAGTTTCCTACACAGAATAATGTGCAATGACCTAAGGACAAAGAGAGAGCTATGTAGAGGGGTAGTGAAGGGGGAAGGACTGAATGGGAAAGGCAAGGTGGATAATAGGATTGTAAGGAAAAAATTAGAAACTGGAAATGGTTTACCGTCTGTGACACTCTCCAGTAAGTACTGGGAGTCACAAGAGACAGGTCCACAGCTTCTACTGCAGGTGTGTTATAGCAAGCAAAACATCCAGATCAAGCTGAGAGAGAGGTGTGCTTTGTGCTTACTGCTGTACCACCTGTATGCATGATCTGCAGGGCATTTCCCCGTGCTCTGCAGAATTTGTTCTGTCATGGTTGTGACACATTTGCTGTCACTAGCAGTTTCTGCTGGAATGACCTCATTCCAAGCCACTCGACTGCTGGGAGGTTTTGTAGTATTTGTACAGCTGTTTTGAGAAACTTCACCCTGTAGTTCAGACCATTCTCTGCTTTTGGTAGTGGTGGTTGTTTTTGGACTCCCCGTGACTTTGTTTGCTTGGAGATACTTCGGCAGAATTTCAGATCCAATTTGTTCTTTAAAAAAAAAAGGCACACCAAAAAAAAAAAAAAAGACAACCCAACAAAAAAGCAAGAAGGCAGCATCAGACATTATAGTCAGAAGACTCAGGACAGATAGTGACAGAGGATTAATTTCAGGAATGGACAAAACTTCATCCAAGAAAGACTGTATGGAGGAGAGAGATGACTACCTATCACATTCAAATCAGGTTATTCCAATACCCTCCTTGGTCCTCCCCTCATGCTGAAGCCTGATTCTGCTCCAAATAGCACTTTTTCCTGTAAAGGTGCACAATAGACAACCTCATGTTTATGACTGTGAAGCAGGGAGGTAAGGCGTCTAAGAGATGATTTTATAGGTGGACTATGATGGGAAAGAGGAAAAAAATAGTCTGTGGTTTTTATTATGCATGAAGGAAGCCTGAAAGGAAGATTTCTTACTTTTGTGTATTTTGTTTTAGCACTCCTCTTCGGGTTTGTTTGTTTGTTTAATTTGGAAAATAACAGAAATCACCATTGTCTCATTGTTTCTTTAGATTTTGGGTAAGCTACAGATTTGGTGAGTTAGGGTGGCAGTTCTAGACCTCAAGGATGAATTTACTGCAACTTCGATAAGAAAGTCCAGTTGTTTATAAGGATTATTTATTGGGTACCGTAGTAAATATAAATTGAAGTGATTGAAGGTGGGATAAGAAAATCACCCATTTTGTGTCCTTGCCTGGTATGCCGAGATTTCATTTCACTTATGTCCTTTTGTTTTAGAATTGGACTGTTTTTCTGTTCAACCCCTAGGGGAAAACAAAATTCGTAATAGCTGACTTTTCAGTGTCAGAAAAGAGGGAGGAGCCTCCCTGTCTTTTCTACATGTCTCTTCAAATCCAGCAGTGCTGGCTTCTGCAATGGTTTCAGAATTTGCATCCTTTCTTTTGCATCAGGAACAAATGAGAAAGTGCCCGACACCATTTTCTTCTCTACTTGTTACAATTAAGAGATTAGCCAGAGCAGGGAAATTTTGGGCTGTATTAAATTGTGTACTTAAGTTATTATACATGTCTGGCTCTCCCTGGGTTAATCGCCAGCAGCTGAGCCCTTGCTGGCAGCTGGGTGGGGAACAGAATATCAGGGTCCAGCAATTCCCGTAATGCTGTAGAGTAGGATTATGTAGGGTCCCAAGAGACCCTCTGTGGCCTGCAAGTAACTGCCCTTGGAATGTGGAAGAACTATGACAAAAACTCCAGACCTGATAGTTTTTACCCGCACAGTGCTCCCATTAAGAGCAGAAAGCTGCAGGCTGAGTTCACAAGACGTATCGGGATGTACTGATTTTTGGGCTGCACACATCCCTGCAGTGCCCCAGATCACTGGCTTTTTCCTGCCAACTCCTTCCTTCATCCCACCCCAGTTATGCAGACATTTCCCTCGTCTGTGGCTAGCAGGAAATATTTTCCTATTCCTGGCTGCTCTAAGGAAGCAGCTCTGTCACCCTTTATATCTGAACAAACAAACAGTCTACAATTTCTTCTCTTCCACGTAGCATGCACAGCCAAGCCTTCATCATTCCCCTTCTCCAGTTCACCCAGGAGCTGAGAGAGGAAAGATTATCTGCTCTGTGCTCCATACCCAGGCTGGATGATTTGCCTAAGGAGCTACAAAACCTGCAGCCTGCTTTTTACTGTACCAATGACTCAATCTGTGACCCCAAGTGAATAATTTCCATTACTCAGTTTCCTCTTTTATAAAATAGACATAGGGATTTTGCTCAGCCTCCAGAGCAGGGAGGCCACATGAACTTTTTTTTTTTTTTTTTTTTTTTGGTCAAAATGCATTAAAAGAGGTTTCAGAAGGGCAAAATCTGGTATCAGATCTGGAGGTATTTACTAACTTGTTCCTGTGCCTAGCCACGGCAGCAGCAGGGATAGGATCAGGACCCACTGCATCCACAACCCTTTAAACACAGACGCAGCCAGGGAGTGGAGGCTGAGGCTGAGTGGAGAGAATTTCTCCCTCCAGCAGAGGGCAATGGCGTCTCCTGGACAGATAAACATTAAACTTTCACAAAGCCTGAAGACTATGAAAATCTGTCTTTCTTCAGTCCCCTCTCTTCTCCTCTTGCAGACTGGTTTCCATGGATGGTCAGTGGGCAAGAACCAGAAAGTGTAAATGGTAAGTATTACAGGCATGTTAATGTGCTGAAGATTGCTCATGTGACCCAGCTGTCCTGTGGAGTTACAGCCCGTCTATTAGAAAATACTGCTCTTTGTTTCCTTGCCTCTGACATTGTGAGCTTACCTTTCTGTGAAGATTAAACAAGCTCTCCAAGACAACCTGCTAAGTGTTACGTGCTCTTTACAATTAATTCTGTAGTGTAGGGCTCCTGAACACTTAGCTGAAGGCTATGGAGTTATGTTCAGAGTCAAGGGTTGTGGGAGATCCACAAAAGCTGATAAGCCTTCAGCCATGAGATGCTTGGGGAAGTCTACCACTGCTCAGAAAAATCCTAGGGAAAATAAGTGGCATGGTAATTTAGCAGTCAGGCCAGTGGGAAAGGATATTGACTGGTCTTCTTATTGGCTTTGTTTTTGTTTCGTTTTTGTTTGCTTTATCCCTCTGGACCTTAATCCATTTCTTCGACATGGTAAGATAAAATGAGTGTACATTTGCATCATACTTCAGCACCCGAAAGGACCACAAGGGCAAAGAAAGTTATCCACTGATGAATTTCTGCAGTCAATCTAGGTCTTGGAGTTGCCTCCCTCCTTCTCTGCAATGAGTGCCTCAGCTGTCTGTCCTAGTGCTGCACCTTCGTTTCAGAAGTCTTTCTTTCCCATCAAGACGCCAGCAGTGGCCATACCTGAGAGGACAAAATATGCATCCAGAATTCACTAAGGGTTGATACAACATGTGCACTGAGAAATCCAGTCCTGGTCACTGGAAAAGGGAGTGGATATGGGTGGGGTGGGGGTACCATGTTTGATTATGTATTTGCTGGGTTGGATCCCACTGTCTCATGAGCCTATGATGGCAGCAGAGGTAATTCAAGCTGTCTCTGGCTAGCTGTGTAAGGGACCATAAAGTAAAGACAAGCTTTTTCAAGGATATTCTCTTTTCCAGGTGGAGTTAGCCCCAACAACAGCTCTGGTAAGCTCCCATCTCTTGGTATCTTCATGCTTCTTTTTCCCTTTTCACTACTCCTGCCTACACAGACCCAGAAATTACCCATTGTGCCCAAAAACCTCCTCTTCCCGCTTTTGACATGTGGCAGCATTCTTCCAGCATTCATGGCTGTCTGGTAGTCGTTTCTGTGCTCCACGCAGGGAGCTGAATTTAGGGTGACTTAATGGTCTGTTCTCCAAGGAAAAGCCAAACTCATCTGGTGTACCAGGGCCCCCTGAAGATGTTTTCACTGCAGGAAGCCATGAAATTCAAAGCTCGCACATCCTTGGCTCCCAGAGAAAGAAAGTGGCAGGAACAAAGAGACTAAATGATGAGGGTGAGAAACTGGACAGGTTCAAACTGGGACACAGGTTGTGTGTGTGTCTCTGCTGACAGGTAGCAGAGGTGCTTCAGTGCTCAGGAGACAGAGGTGCCAAGAAAACCTGAAAGTAGTAAAGCAAACCCTGAGCATTGCTGGGGTGGGGAAGTGGAAATTCTGTTCTTTCAGTACTGTCTTCCCCACCGTGCCTGCGGCTGTGTCACAGGGGGGCAGCAAAATGTCTGCGAAGGGAAGGGTAGATGGAGGACTTGGAAGGTGAGCAGTTAGAGCAGAGAGTGTCTCCTTAGAGAGTGGAGATGGCCTCAGGAGAAGGACACAGGGCTGATGGGAGTGTAGGCAATTGCAACAATGGGCAATGGAGGAAGAGAGAGGCTCAAGAAGGAGCCTCCCCACTTTTTCCAACCCCACTCTGATTTCAAATCTGGCACCACTGGCCTTGGGGATGGTTTCTCTCTCTGCTGGAGAGGAGTCTCAAACACATCCTTCTGCAGTGGTGAAGACCAGGAAGGGCAGGGAGAGGGAGAACACGTGGTCAATGCTACAGTTCAAAGAGAGGCAGCTATGCATGGCTGTATCTGGCAAGTGTGCTCTGAGTGTAGGGGAACTCATCTGAGAGTGGTGTCTTGTTCTCCAGAACATCAGCTCCTTAGTTTGTCCTCTACCCTGACTCTGCTCATCAACTGGCTGCAGTATTTGTTGTGGGTCAGACTGCCGTGAGACAACACTGGAAGAGAGAAGTGGAAGCACAAAATTGTACCTACAAGATGTGTGATCTTCATGGCTGGGATGGGAGGTGAAAGCTACTGTGTTCAGTGTATGAGGCCTGACAGTCTGTAGGACAGTAGACAGGATTTAACGTCCAGACCAAACTGGTGGTGACTGACCTACATCTAAAGGTTAAAAGACTAAAAGTGAAGCTTTTACAGCAAACTTGGGCTCCAAAATGCTTGCTATTGAGGGATCAAAGCAAAAGTCTTCACAAAGGATGTGTCATTGGGACCCATCTTTGCTCTGCAGCATCCTGTCAGCTCTAGGACACCCAGCATATTTGCAGGGAAAGCCTGCAATTACTCTGACAAGTCAGATAATAGCAACACTACGATCAGCATTGTCTATGAACCGGATGTGAGATGGCTACTGGTCAGGACTGGTGAGCCATCCGCAGAACACTGGCAGGAGGAAAGAGACTGGAAGCTCAAATTAAGATCTTTCAGCACATTTCTTTTTTCCAGGTGCAGCTGTCACACCACCTGTGCTTCTTCCTCCTGCTGAGTTTATTCTCAGTTTGCAGCCACATGTTGTGGACCCTCCTTTCCTCTCCTCACACAGTCCCTTGCACACCTGGAATTCTGCCTTCTCTGACTGCCCCTAAGCCCCACACCCAAAAGATTCATTCTCTTTAACACATGTGCTTTGTCTATGCTTCTGGCTACACTATGGCACCTGAGCAGAAGTAAAAGTCCTCTGTTATCTGTGATAAGAACTTGCACCTGCCAGTCAGTTTTCTGAATTCCTTTCCAGTTTGTTACTGGGTAAATAATAAAATGTACTGGTTTTCTGTGGCACAGATGGGTTACTTCGTCAGAGAGAATTACAAACCAACTTCTTTTTGATCTCTTGTCATGGACATTAAAGAACCAGTGGTCTTGGGATGCTGTTTCTTAAGGGTGTCACTGTTCCTTATGAAGGACAGTCACAAACTCCTTCACCTCTGGTCTAGATGAATGGTAGTTACAGCAGCCAAAGAAATATACCTGATCTTTTGGGTAGAATGTCCTTGCAGTGTGATTTTGAACAGTAGTGGTACTGCTTTATGGGAAAGCTTCGGCAAAATTTTAGCGTTGTTGACTGCGTAGCTGGCACTGGACTCATATTGGATTTGTACCTTATGGTTTCATGTCAGCAACAATGAAATCCTTTTCCACATTAGAAGTTACAATGGAGGCCCCTTGAAAGAGTTTTCCAGGTATTTGTTTTGATTAAGCTGATGTCTAGGAAGGAATCATGGTAACTAACTTTGCTACCCCCCATCTTCCAGATCAGACTGACAGCGAAACGACAACGGCTTCATCAGGTGTGTTTTAAGTTTGCTGCCTGCACCCCCTCCCAGACCCACTTTCACCCACCTTGTTACCTCTTCAGGCAGGTTCTGGCTCGGCATGGCACTTTGTCCCCTGGAAAATTGCTTTAAATTGTTCCTTGAGTTAAAAATGCTGGAGAATGATGGTAGTGGAAGCTGAAGCCTTCTCCTGGGTGGCATGCCTGGCAAGGGAGGAGCTGGCAGATCAGCAGACCAGACACAATGGGTCAATATTGTATCAGCATCAGTGGCCAAGACCTGGCATTTCAGAATGAAGTGCAAGAAAATCCATTGTAGTTAGCTACAGGGTTGATTGTTCAGAAAAGTAAAGAACCAAATTTGTGTCCTGAAATGTGATAATTGCACACACATTAGAAACATGTCTTAAACACACAACTAAAATTTACATTTTGTTTATATTTGTCTGTCCCCTTTACAACATGTGCCTCCTGTATTCTGGGTGTCCAGTGGGCTTGGTTTGCAATTGACTCAACGTTCCCTTCCTTTTGTCTTGCGAAGCAAGGGGATCAGAAATGTCTGTACTATTTTTCTCTAAACCACCCCCATGTCTCACATGAGAGTGGACAACAGAGGCTGGGGTCCTTCCCTAGAAGCCTGGAGGACTGTACCTAGTGATTAAGTTATATCTGTGTCAGAATGAGTGCACCTGGCCATGATGCTGGATTGCACCTCCGTGTTTGTGTGTGTGTTCCCAGACTGCCGTGAGGAAAAGTTCCCTTGCACGCGCCTGTACTCTGTTCACAAGCCAGTCAAGCAGTGTATCAGCTACCTCTGTGTTACAAGGTAAGAAACCAGCAGTCCCTAAGAAAAGCCCTAAAAGCTGCCCAGAAATGGTGTGTCCGGTTCAGCAATTGTTCCCTTTGAAGACTAGAGGTTTTCTCTGGGAACCAATTGGTGAGATAAATCCCATCCTCAGAGCATCCTTTTAGGGTGATTATTTAAAATCAGCACAATGGCTATAGTCTGTGCAGCACTAAGGAGCTGTAACGTGCTTTATGTTGTAATCCATATTTAAGGTATTTGGTCATTTATAGGGACATGAAAATGATCAGAGGTATGGAGCACCTTTCCTACAAAGACGGGTTGAGAGAGCTGGGATTGTTCAGTTTGGAGAAGAGAAGGCTCCAGGGAGAACACAGTGCAGCCTCCAGTACCTAAAGCAGGCTTATAAAACAGAGGGAGAGCAACTTTTTACATGGACAAGTAGTGATAAGATAAGGGGCAAATGTTTTAAACTGACAGAAGTGAGATTCAGATGTCAGAAAGAAATTCTTTACTCAGAGGGTAGTGAGGCACTGGCACAGCTTGCCCAGGGAAGTTGTCAATGCCCCATCTTTGGGAGTGTTCAAGGCAAGGTTCGATGTGGGGCCTTGAGCATCCTGATCCAGTGGGTGGCATCCCTGCCCATGGAAGTGAGTTAGGACCTAGGTGATCTTTAAGGTCCCTTCCAACCTAATCCTTTCTACAATTCTAAGATTTCATGAAGTCTTTACAAATATTATTTTGCTATTAAGCAGCCTTATTCTAGGGCTAAATAATCATAAAAATTTTGGATTTGCCTGCCCATTGGTGAATGTATATGTTTATTCCCTGTACCGCTTTTTCGTTTGTTTGTGTCCCTGTGCCTTTTGCTGCTGATCCTGGTGATCCCGCAGTGTGCGTCGCATGTACATAATAAACAAGGAGGTGT
>VYZQ01007483.1:1273-11424 GCA_013400655.1 Mystacornis crossleyi | reverse complement strand
ATCTTTATAACCTATTGCTGAGGATATGGGATTCTTCCCTCTTTTCTCTCACACACTGCCCGGCAAGCCATGAGCTTCTTGTTTCCCAGAGGTTCTTATAAATGTGCTGCACCTTCTCTTGCTTTGCCCCTGGAGAGAGATAGAAATGGGGACAGGATGTAGTCCTCTCCAATGGTATAGATGCCCTAAGCTGCATCTCATCTCACCTTTATGCCCTAGGACTCCTGCCCTAGATTTCTTGCCTGGCATCAGTATGAGCTCGGATGTGGTTGGCCAGCCTGAGCCTCTCCGATTCTCCTGAGCCACTGTTGTGTGACAGCACAGTCTCCTCCTTGTGCCTGCTGGCCTCAGGGAAGTGACAGAACTGGGAGATGATCTGTCCTGAACCCAAGGCAAACCTCATTGTCCCTGGATGGCAACAGATCATTTATAACTACCTCTGGGAAGTTCTTTGTCTCAAGCCCATTGCCTCCCTCATACACAACTGCTACCAAAAGGAAGAATTCTGGATTTAGTATGGCATTATAGTTTTCTCAAGAAGAATATGTTGGAACAGAGTGCTGCCTCTTCTACTCCTCCTCCTCTCCTCTCCCCTGTTCTCATCCCTCCCTTCCCACTGAAGACATCTCTTGATGTCCATTCCAGGCAAGTGCCAGGGAGCAGTAATTATGGCTGCCTCCACTCCTAAGCCCAAGAAAGCCCATGAAGAACCTGTGTGGCCTGGCATTACTGAGAACTTGCAATGAATTATCTTGTCCTGGTGTCTTGTCTTGGTCTTGCTACCTCCACACTCTCCAGCTGCTGTGCCTGCTTTCAATATCTCCAGCTGAATTCCTACCTCCTGACCTGGAAGCTCCTGCACAAGGCAGAAAGGAGCCACAAATTGGAATCGGATGTGGGAGCAGAATCATTATCTGGGATCCTTGTTTGTCTGGCACCTGGGATTTTCCTGCAGAATTATTGACTGTGCTGACCTGCACAGAGCCAGGTGCAGATGGGGAAGGTAAACATATCTGCAGGTATAAGCACTTCCACAGGCCAGCCTGGGCAGAAGAATTCACTGTGGTAGCACTGGATGTCTGGTCTGCTCAAGAACTTTGTTTTCTAGATATATGGAGAGCATTTCCAGGTATATGGGCAGTTTTCTTGAAGAGACTGGGTAGGGTAAGTGGGGAAAAGCAGTCTGAATTATATTAATCACTCCGTGTGGCTCTTAGGGGCATGATTCTGTGGGCCACCGGAGCACTGCTGCAGAGGATCAGCAAGACCCTGTCTCTAGGATCTCTATGTTGTTCCCAAGTAACTGAAAGCCAGATTGCTAGATTAGGCATTCACTCCCCTCACATAATAAACTCTTCTGCTGAACAGAGACTATTCAGCCTTGCAGGAGCACTGCCCTGCTGCACAGAGCCAGGGTCACACAGTATCAGGGACAGTTTGCTGCACGGAGGCAGACATCTCAGAAAAAGACCAAAACAATTAGTGTAGGACCATCTCGCCAGGACCTGCATTTCTGCTGTATGCAGCAAGAAGCTGCTTACATCCTCTGTGTAGGGAAAGACACCCTGTGCAGACAGATTCCATAATGAGGTCAAAATAGGCCCTAGATGGGCTAAATCTCTGTATATTAATCCAGTATACCGGAGAAAGCATTCCAGATTACACTAGGTGACTAGAATTTTGTCCTACATATAGGAGCATTGCACCCCTACTCAGGAGATGATGCTCCTCTAAAGTACTCCAGGTGCATGAGATTAGGAATGAAGGAGTGTGCACATTTCTGTGGTGAGGAGGGTACTGAGAGCTTGATCTCAAAGATGTTCAAGCCACTGGCAGCCACGGGCTTCCATGCTGGGCTACCTATGAAAATTGCCTGTGTGGAGGAAGGTATGATGGAGATGAGATGTGAGAGCTTGGAAATTGGACTAGGTCAAATCTCCACTCTGTATTTAGAAGTGAATATACATCGCTATAGATACGTAACTGGGTAACATAGCTACTGTACAGCATATAGAAATTCCACTTTCATACAGATTGGGAAGTGGTTAGATGCCTTTCTGTTGCTTGCTTTCAGAAAGGACAGCAAGAAGTGCTCCTGTCCAGGAGAACACTGTTTTAATGCTAGAGTCTATATAATCCATATTAAAAGAAAATTTATTTCCTGTTATTCTTGGCAACTCTCATGTGTTTGGGTTTATTTGTCTCTTGCTGAGTTTCTTCCAGATTTGTGGGGAAACTTGATTCCAGATCGAACCTATCATTTGGAACGTTTTACTCCCTGCTAGCTGGTCCTCTGCTGTCAACATCCTTTCACTCATGAATCACAAGTCTTCCTGGGAATTCATTTTTTTTCTAGAGGAACATAACATTTTCTCCAGCATTTTTTTTTACCATGGATAGCTGTGCTGATTTTTCCTGACAACTGGTAGCTGCTGAACACAGGGATAGCTCCTCCCAGCCCATGAAGTTCGTGCTGAGGACACATCTTTTCACTGTGCATGTGCCATTTCTGGTGGAGAATTAACATCTCCAAATAAAATGGTAAGGTGACTGAAATAAGAGAAAAGCTGTAATAAATATCACATAACCAGAGAATAATTTGTTCACTGCAACGATTTAACTCAATAATGGGAATAACTGAAAGACTGCATTAAAAATTACTCATCTAAGTCGAAAGGATTAGGAAAATTTATTTTTCATTGATTTTCTGACTTTTGCCAAGTTTCATCAGGCACTGACCGTACATCATATTTTGGTTGAAAAAATGCAGCACTAAGATGTGGGGGACTCTGAGCAGTGTCTTCATGTACAAGCAGTCAAGTCTGCATTTAGATGGTATTTCTAGAACAAAAGTGGCTGTGGGCCAAATTACCCATTAAGCTGCCTCTGAGAGTGCCCCATAGATCTTCAAGGCTAAACCACACAATGCAGGTTATTGCACAACACTCTCCTCTGGAATCAACGCCCATCCTGGCTGAAGCTGTGGTGTCCCGATCTCGGACTGCTGTGGTGGATACAGCCTCAGCCCCAGTGACTGGGGATACTGCTCCCACCTACACAGGCCAGATTCTACTCTGTCTCGTGAGCTCTTAGCCTTTGCAATGTTCCTGTGCTGGCACTTTCGCCTGGCTGTGTGAGCCAAGCACAATATATGCCATCAACGTTTTGTAATTCAGCTTATTCTTCCTTTTCCTTACAGTACTAGAGTCTGCCCACGCTTCATTAGCACTTATCCCACACACAGATTTATCTCCCCCGCCTTTCCAACCTGAACTGCCACGGTATCTGAACAGTGCCTCCTCTTGCAAGCCAGGGAAGTGGTTTTAAATACAGCTCCAGCTAGGTGTGCTGCTCATGCAGTTGGGCTAGCCACAAAGAAAGCTGAGAGAGCCTTGTTTTTAGAAGCATGATTCTGCGTTTGTGGCTGAACTTTTTTTTTTTTTTTTTTCTGGAGAGGCTGTTAGATGCCCTGCGGTCACTTCCTACACAATGGCTGTTCCTTCTCCTTTTGCTGTCACAGCTCCCCAGTACCAATCAGTGTGACCAGTTTGAAGGCTGCTGTTTCAAGCCACTGCTCCGATGTCTGCTCCCGAATTTGAAGCAGTGCCTCACTGCTGGGCGGACGGAGCTGACAAGCAAGGGAGGGCTGTTGGAAGCAGCTGCCATGTCACCTAGAAGCTCCACATTGCCTGAATCTTGTTCACAAGAACCCACAGTGTGAGCACAGTGTTGACATCGGGCATCTCAGCTTGGAAGGATCCCTCAAGGAATCTGGCTGCCGTGTGGGCTTGTCCTTCACAGAGGGGACTGGTCCTTGCCACCCACCCAGAAAAAAAAGAGCACCTCTGCTGGACAAATAATTGGGTTGAAACCAAAAGGGATTTTATCTTAATTTTTTTTTTTGGTGGTTTTTTCTGGAGGTATTAAAAGTACACGATCCTATAGTATTGACCCCAGCACCACATGGTCTGATGTTGTTTTACAGTGTACATTTGTCCAGTTGTGAACAGCCCCTTGACTGGGGTACAGGAAATCTGAATTTCGGTTCTGAATCTCTCCACCTCCTGCTCTCTGATCTTTAGCAGATTGCTTTTTTCTCTCTGTTCCCTGCCATCCTTAGTCCCTATAATGCAGCAAGTTGGAATTACTTCCACAAAATAGAGAGCTGGATTTTAGTCCATTAAAAAAAGTTATTTAAAAATGTGTGGGAAATACCACAATGGTATTTGATTGTCTACTTTTGCTATTATTGTAAATTATTTTTTCAAATAAAACCATGTTCAATAATATAAATTATATCAGTTAAAATGCAAACAGCATGTACTTGTTGCTAGTAGGCTGAAGTATATTTTAAAAAAAAGTGAAGTGGTGAAAAACATTAAATTAATTCAATGAATAAATTATCTATCAGAATGCTGCTTGGGGCATTTTACTAAGATTGCAATTTCCATACAGATACAGCTGGTCACAAATTAGCAAAATGTGTAATAGAGAAGCATATGTAATTCAATGTGTCTAACTAATAAGTCATATCAGATCTCACCTGCTTAAATATAAGGTCGACCTGAGTATAAAGAGGTGAAGCTGTGCATTTTTTAAAATAAATGTGGATATGGGGATAGTATACGTTCCCAGGTAGGATCACAGATAAACTTACATCGAAAGTTAGCATGCAGAGCTAACTTCAAAGCTGATCAGATTGCTCAGAGCCTTGCCCAAGTGAATTTTGAAAAAATCAGCAGGGGATGAAGAATCCACAATTTGTTCTAATACTGCACAATGCTTAAGATGGAGAATAGTTTCCTGATGTCAGATCAGAAATTTCTTTGTTGCATCTTTCATCTGCTACCTCTGTTCTTTTTGCTAAGCAAACCGTCTCCCCTACAATATTGCTGCAGACAACTGAAGAAAATAACAAGAAACTTTTAATTAATACAAAGCACGAGTTTTATTGCAAAACAAGACATTAAAATTATTGAAATCAATTCTCTTCCGTTGGGTAAATTGTGCTGAAAAACGCACAACATGACAAAAAATCAGTGGTTCAATTAAAGGATTTGCAGTCTGTGTCCCTGCAGCAGGCCACTTTTTCTATGCTCACACAGCATCTCCTTCTTGTGCACTACCTTCTCACCTTGAGGTCACTTTCAATTTCTCTGCCTTGGGTTTTGTAGCCTTGGGTTTCACTATTTTGCCCTTAGCTGGATCTTTGCCTCTTTTGGTCTGTCAGTTTTCACATTCTGTAACTATTTCTTGGCCATGCTGGCTGCCAGCATCTTGGCTTTCCTTGGGACTTTCTCCACAGCCTCAGCTGAGCAGGGCTTCTTGGCAGTGCCAGCGGAGGGCCAGGTGGGTCTTGGCCTTTGCTGCCTACTTGGCACCTTCAAAAGCGTTTCTTTTCTGCCTGGTGCAGTGTGAGTGTCGTTGTTCCTGAGACTCTCCATGCTGTGACCAGAGATTTTCTCATCAGCTCTGTTGAGCCCAGCCCTGTCATCACACACCACCTCTCTTGGCTCCACTGCCCCTCAGCTGCTCTCTTTGTAGTCTCTCTCTGGTTTAGCTTAGGAAAAGCATCTGAACTCTTTGTAGTCTCTGCAAACTTCTTTGCCATTTCTGTTCCCTGGGAGTCCCCAGGGGCACTGCTCCACGGTAAATTTTTGCTTCTCTGATCTAAAAGCTTTTCTGGCCTTGCTCCCAGTTTTCCAAATTGGAACAGGACCAAGTTAACCACCTCTAAGTAAATTTGCCTGTGCCTTACCTGTACCTACACAGAAATGATAGAAGAGAGGAGTGGACCTGGTGTCCCCGTGTTGAGCACAGACTGGGCAAAAGGAAATTACCTGGCTATGAAGGTGAACACAAGACCACAAGATGTTCATGAGGACTTTCAGCCAAGGAAATCTGTACGACTGCAAGGTGCTCAGCACATGACTGATAGCCAAGGAACATGCAACATATGATTTTTTAGTGAACTCCCAAGACTTCTGTCTCAGTCTCTCCAACAAAGTACTTCTCCAAAGACAACGGGGAAGTTAAAATCAGGATTTACCACCCAGGCCCCAGGTGCAAGCTCTTTTTGCACGGAGTAGCACGAGTTGCAGCACTGCACAAACACGAGCTAATCACAGGCAACACTGGTTTGCAAAACCATAACCACAGCTAGAAGGTGAGTCTCATTGTGAAAAACTGCAGCGCAAAACTGAGCTTCTCCCTGGGGCTGGAAGATGACTGCAGAGATATAGAGCCAGTGACTTCCACTGAGGAGGGGGAAGAGGTGATCTGAAGCAGGGTGCGGGGTGCCCAGACTGGGGGGCTGAGCTGTAGGAGAATGGAGTAACCCTGGAACAGAGCCCGCAGCTCCCTGAGCTGAGGGTGTGCAGTGCAGCACGGAGTCAGGAGCCAAGTGAGATGGGCAGGGCATGCTGGAGGCTGAAGCTGCAGCCACTGCTTTGGGAAGCAGCCTGATGCAAGCAGCTCTGGTGGGTACTTTACCCTCCAGCTCTCAGCATGGGGAGGGCATGTCCTGATTTCATCACAGAGTCTGTTTTTCTTAGCGTAAATGAGATAAACTCCCAACCGTGCCACGGCCTCAAGCCAGAAAACACACTAGAGGACGTTTAGCATAAGTGTGTGGATTTTGGTCACACTTCTTACCTGCATTCATGATGAGGAAGCCATTCACTAGGTCTCCAACTCTTCCACCCAACCCAGCCCCTTTCCTGCCTTCCTGCTGGTGATCCCAGCAAGTGTCAGTCTCTGGTAGCAAGGGTTGGAAGCGCTGTGGCCTAGAGACATGATGGAGGGTACTAATACAGGCAGGGAGAGAAAATAATTGTGGGGTCACAGGGGCAGAATTAAGGATTATTAGTTCCTATAAGGAGCCTCAGGCTGGGCTGGCAGAGAGCTGCAGTGCAGGAATGAGAAGCACTCACAAGGCTGCGGTCGAAAAGAGTATACTCAATTCAATAGTTTCACCCTAATTTGCCTTGTCCCCCAGCACCAAAACAAGTTCAACAGTGGAACAAAAATAAACTGTGGGTCAAGTCTCCAGGTAAAGATTTTGCAGTGCAAGCCTGGAAAGCTGAATTACTAGTAAGACACACAGTAACACGTAGCCTCTGTGCACACCCAGCAACCAGATGCCCTCAATTCTGCATCAGTGGCATCACTGACAATCCTGCAGCACGCAGCAGTGCAAGTTTTGTAAGCCCACCCTCCCAGTGGCACTCCCACACATCCTGAACTCCTGCCTTTTTTCCTTCCCCCTTCTCTCTCATTACCTGGGATCCCTGCTCTTGTCTAATTTAGATGCAGCCTCAGTGACACTCACCCCACAGTGCTTTAGCTTTGTATTTGCAAACCCCACCACCACACCATCCCTCTCTGGTGAAGTCCACCCCAGGCAGACCTCACACACATTCTCACAGCTTTTATACATCTCTGTGGTGCTGCACATTCCGCAAAAAATCACTGCTTTGTATTGCAGCGGCTGAAACCTTCTCCCTAGGCATGGCATCCGCAGCTGCATCACAGGGTGAGTTGGCAGCTCGAGGGACAAGGCTCTCTGCCCCATGTCCTAGACAGAAAGCTGCTCCACATCTAGTGTGGAGGGGTTTTTTGCTCGCAGGACTGGAGTAATGGGAGTAGTGTGCCTGGCAGAGGTGTCTGAGCAAGTGCCCTACCTTTGTGTTGGGTCTGTCGTTCTAAATGGGGTGATGAATCTTTGTGGAGTGGACACAGTGCAATGTGGGTGTAATAAATAAGCACTCAAGTGAGCACGTTCTCTGTGCTTATAATAAATAATCATACCGGCTTATTTATCTGCCAGTGCCTGACTGCAAGGAGCTCCACCATTCCCTGCTCAGGGTCTCTGTGTAAGCCAGTGTCTGTGGTGCATCAGCACTTGTGGAGCAGAGAAAGTTTTTCTGTTTGAGGTTTTCTCTTGAGGCCAGGGGAAGCAGGTGTCTGCGTTTCTTGTGTTCAGTGTAAAACCAACCAACTGGTGATAGCGGCGCTGGTTTCAAAAGGCAATTTCTGAGCAAAGGGTGAATGGAAAAAATAAATATATATTTATAATGGTATGCACCAACACATGACTTCCTGTTGACTAAACAAGCAACCTCTCCTCTGCTTTGGGGCTAGATAATTTTAATTATTTCACTGCATTTTTGCTGTCTAATTTCTTGGTAGTTTGCTTTCTGAATCTTTCGTAAAAGTAGAGGTGGCATTCCTCCTCTCCCCCACCTTACACCTGACCGCTGTTCTTCATCCAGCTGTTATTTCTCTGTTCTCATTCCAAGATAGAAAATAAAGCCCTGAGCACAAGAAACCTGAAGGGGTGCTAGGACATCCTTCCATGATCCTGAAAAGCTGGAGCAGTGCCTCTTGCTAGATAACACTCCAAACACAGCAGCACAGGGACCCTCTCCAGCCTTCCCCACCAGCCTTTAACTGACCCAGGCTTTGTTCAGAAACAGTGATGGAGCTGTCTTCAGTATTTTCCTCTCCCATCTTCAGGTCCCTCTCCAGACAGGTTTGCATTGTGCAGAAAGGAATGAAAACTGAAGTGGTCAGCATCTCTCCTTGTGTATTAGCTCCCAGTGTATGCCTGACATATGTAAAAGATTGGGCAATTTACAGCCAGGGAGAAAGCTGGACAAGCAACCAGATCAGGGATCAGCAACTTTTCCACGGTCTTCCAAACTACTTTTTTTTTGGCCAGACATCTGCTAATGAGCAAAATCTTGCTGTGGCGAGAGAGTGCAGCTCCTGTTTTAGGCAGAACTGCATAGGAGCTGCAGATCCCTCTTGAAATGTCCCCTAGACTTGCTACAAGACACTAAAACACATCCACACCAGCATGTTTCTGTTCTGGGGATTAGAGCTAGGGGCAGAGAATCACTACCACTCTCTTTGTGCACTTGCACCTCACATGTGAGGGAAGTTACCAGTCTGAACGAAGGGCATTAGAAAGCCTACAGCAGTGTTTTAACTTGGGAGCCCTGCCATTAATTATAGTTCATCTGTTTATTGATCCATTCTTTCTTTTTTATCTCTGTGGAGAGCAAAGAAACTTTCAACATCTAAGGGGAAAACCATGTTTTAAACATGGAAGAGCGAATTCCACTTACAGGCAGGACCAGAGAAAGGATCTAGTTAAAAGTTTTATGAGATTTGACATGTTAAACTTTTGAAAAATAATTTTGCACCAATTTAATATATAGGGAAGACCAGGCTGACCATGGAGCTACTTCTTGACCCCTTTCAAAGTAGAAAATGTTATATAAAATTTTCTGCAGTCTTTTGGCTATGAAAATTGAGAGCCAGCACAAGAATAAAGCTAAAGTTACCCTAATTCATCAGGTGAAACACAAACAGTTGTGATCTCTAAGAAGCAGATTTCCCAGAGTGTTTTGCTTTTTTATTTGCTTTTCTCTTTTTTTTTTTTTTTTTTATGTTGTGTAACAAATGTCCTCTTTGAAATTTTATAAGAAAAAACTATAGCATTAAAATATGATGTGTTGGTCTGACCTAGGACATTTGTCACAAGGTGCTACTAGAGCAAAGGCTGAAAGAGGACAGCTGTTTCATTAGCAGGACTAGTCCTCTTAGACTCTGTTAAGTAGGACAGGGATTCTCAAGGATTTCAGTCTCTTCTAGCTTTGGTCAAACATTAGGACCCAGATCCTCAAGGAAGATAATTGCCACAGCTCTTGAGACCAATGCAGCTGCCAAAATGTGTATTCACTGAGCATGTGTCCCACCCAGGCATTTCCGCCAGAAGTAGGACAGCCCATGTCTAGGCCTTCCAGGCGTGCTTCTCCTTTTCCTGAAGCATGCCATACTCTCTGCTCTCAAAGACAAGTCCTCTCCAAGTGCTGAGCTAAAGAGTCTGCTCTGTTCTGGCAACTCATCTCTCTTTTGCGTGTTTTTGCATATACTGGTTTCACAAAGCCTGAGCATTCTGAAAACCAGTAAAATTAATAAGGAAAGTAAATCAAGCAGAGAAAAAACGAAGAACTACCCTAGCGTGAGGTAAACAAAAGCCTGTTTCTCAGCCATGCCCCGCTTGAGGCAGAAACGGAGCAGAATGTGGCCTGGCTGCCTGCTCGGCGCCCTGCCCAGCCCGAGGCACTGCCCCATCCCTCGGC
>VYZQ01007471.1:0-23603 GCA_013400655.1 Mystacornis crossleyi | reverse complement strand
TCCCAAAAAAAAAAAAAAAAAAAAAAAAGGAAGTTCTAAACACATGTTATCTTTACTTTTTGTTTGCCGGCCTGTAAGAAAATCCTACCAAGTTACCTGTGTGAGGACTTCCAAATTTTATATTAAAACATTTGTTCAATATTTTAAAGCAGAGCATTTTAATAATTTGAAATTTGACAGAGAAATATACACTAAAGGAACTTTAAAATAAAATTCCTCAAGCAATTTATGTTATTTATGTCTCTTTTAATATTAAAGTACCCAATTATTTCTGAACAACCCAGTGCTGGTAAAATATCAGAAACTTAACAGCAGTGCTGGAAATACAAATCTGTAACAAAAACTGAGGTTTGAGGAGGTTGTTCCTTCAGCAGTATTAGAATTAAATCTTTCAGATGAGAAGTTACTTTAGATCTTCAGACATATAGTAAACATGGACTGTAGCAAAGCTATGTAGGCACAAAAAATTTTATTCTTTCCATTTCCTTGATGTGAAAAATGAAAAGCCAAGAATCCTCTCCTATAATAGGATCATTCCCTGGGTTATTTCATTAAATGTTCCCTGAATTCAATTGTTGATTCTAATCTAACCTTATTATTTCGATTCCCAACAATCCTTAACTAAACTGTTTACAAGATGGAGAGCATACGTTGTTTCTAATTAATTTATAATTACTTAGTTTGACGTTAATTACATCCTCAGTCAGGACAACCCAGTTCACTACTACCAATTTACCTCAATTATTCAAATGGATTTAATTGATTTTTAATGCGTTACTCAAATGCAAATATAGATTGAGCTTGATGTTTTCCTTTTGCAAGAGAAACCCTTAGACTGCTTATGATTTGCATAACTTTGTAAAGGCTTTTCTTCATTAAAAATAATGATAATAAATTTTAAATTAACTTGCTGTCAATAAAACGCTCTTTTTTCACATTTCAGGCTCAAAACCTTGCAAACAACCAAGTACTTTCAGCAAAGGTGGCAACAGTCTCAGAGCACCAGCTCTTCTCCCTAGTGCTTCTGAACTTTTTCTGGTTTGTTTGTTTTGGGGTTTGGGGGGTTTTTTTGGGGTTTTGTTTGGTTTGGTTTTTGGTTTTTTTGTTTTTGTTTTTGGGTTTTGTTTTTTTTTTTTTTTTGTTGCAGAGAATAGATTTTTCNTTTTTTTTTTTTTGTGGAAGAGAATAGATTTTCCATTGGAAAAAAATGTCCTGTCTAAGCAATACAAGTGTTCTGAGCACAGCCATGGTTTACATGGATATACTGAAAATTCCTCACAGAATTCATCCTGCAGAGCAGATTCAACACCAGTCCCCAGAAGCTCAGCAGGGGGCAGCGTTAGGTTTCTAACTCTCTGGAGAAATAATGAAATACTCAGGTAGAACCCAATTCCAATGTCCAGCTCTGCTGATGACTCAGATAAGCCCCATTAAATTCATTCTATTTTATTATGCCAAAATTCTCATTTGCAAATTGAAGATAATTTATGGAGCAGACTGAGATCCCGTGATAAACAGCCCTGAAGATGAAGCAAGTGCTACTGATGATGAATTAGCTGTGGCAACACATCCTTTAAAAACAAAAACAAAATTTAAAAAGTCCAAGTGACTCTAGAAGCAGCACTGCATTCCCCAGGATTTGCATTAGCACTTTGATCCAACAAACTCTGCATTTCTTTAGAGGGAACAGAACAGCTTGTCTCCACACTCTATTATAATTACCATTAAACTGCATTGGAAACTTGGCAGTTTTGAGTTTCATAACACCCATGACTGATGTTCCTAATTAATACTATTGTTTTCTCCTCTGGCTGAGTTTCCTGAATGCCAGCCTGCATAGCATAGGCTGAAAACAGACGTTAAAGAAAAAAACATCAATGTTAATCTCTAGCACAAATACATTAAATGCCTCAGTAACACAGGAAGGGACAGCATTCCTATAAATAATGGATCATTGCAGCCTGATAATCTTCATCCTCCTTCACTAACAAGATGATAATCTTTCTCCTCCTGTGTCCTTGCCTTTGAATTTCAGTGCTGCAGTGGCTGAAGTGCATTACCAGCTCTCCTTGTCATCTGGCTTTGAAATCTGTAAATAAAAGAACCTTCCAAAAAGGAAAGCAAAAGCAGCCTAATGAAGATACAATGCAGAACGCTCTGCTGCATTAGGCCCTGGTTAATTCTTTTTACTTTTTGTCATCTGAGTGTAGATTTGAGGCCAGGAGAACTCATAAAGTTATGTATTTGGTTCATGCTGCTTCACTGGGGAGACAGCTCTAATCTGCAGCAGAGATCACAGATCTCCAGGGTATCCCAGCCTCCTTCCAGAGGCTCAATCAGCATATTCAAAAGCAGCAGCACTGAGCTGACATCTCTCCACACTTCACTCAGGAGCAGAGCTGGGCTTTATTTCTGCATTGCTCTGGAGAGGATCTGTAAGAATAGTAACTGTTCCTGATTTCATGGCCAGACACTGTGTGGCAGGATAAAAATATTTAGTTCATTAAAAATTCCTCTCATTTGAGAAATGCTAAACTGGCATTTTTACCTTTCATTTGAAATAAGATTTTTGATGCAGGTGGTGGGGAAAAAACATCATAGAAAGGAAGTAAGTAAAATAATGTGAAAAGTAAATTGACTATTAGAGGTGCTCTGAAAACTATTTTATTTATAAATACTTATATTTATATACTTACAGTGATTTGGCCTCCCAAACAGGCCAAAAACCCATGACATTTAAGTTGAAGCCAAAGCATCCTACAAACCCATGATGTCTGGCTTTGGCAGTCCCAAGACTGAATAAAGCAGAATCACTTTGCTGAGATTGGGATGTAGAAAACAGTCTGAACTTGGTGTGGCCATGATCAGTTGGAAATCAGCAAAGCTTTTCTTTAATTTCCCACAGACTTCCAGCAGCCTAGATACTAACACCTCTAAGTTTCAGGTCCAAAATTTACAATAATTGGTTTTGACAGAGTTAAACTGAACTAAAATGAAAAACATCATAATGGTGGCTGTACCTTACATATTCCACATACTGATCAAAAAATATTTGAAATAGAATATTCTACATACAAATTCACCATACAAAACCATGTAGCTGATGTGCTTCACCACCTGTATTTCTCTTCTAAATTGAACAGTTGAAGTTCTGTCATCACAGAACATCACAGAACTTTTCCCAGGAAAAGAAATTCGGTGGAACTTTCACACCTGTCTGTTAGAACTCATGATGGAAGAGTTAAATAAACTTCTAGCTACAGTGAACTGACAAACACTGTAAAGCATTGAAATAGAGAGTTAGAGATTCAGTTTAAGTGTTGGAGTTGTGTATGGAAATCTCAGTGTCTCCTGTTTCTAACTCTACAGATTGCTTTCAAATGTCTCACTTGCATGAGAATTAACAAAACCAAAAATAGATCATCAAGGCTTGGAAATACCATTCAACAGTGGATACAAGTGTGGGAGCCTGTTGTGCAGCAGCACTCAGAGAACCCAGTGCATGTGTGACTGATTGCAGAGTCTGTTCTATTGGAGGCTGAGCACAGTATATGGTGGGGTTTTTTTTTCCTTTTTCCATTTTAGCCCATGAAAATGCTAAAGGTATCAACATGCATTTGCCTACTGAGTTTCAGTAAAACAGCAGAAATTTAAATGCACTGAACCTGTCAGTTTAAGCCAACCATGCTTTGTTAAATAGTTTTGATATGATTTTGACTTATATTTCACTTTTACTTTTACATGTGTATCTAAATTGAACTGAAATTTCAAAATAGAATAATTAAATCAACTTAGGGAAAAAAATGTGCCACTTTGAAAATACTCAAACTAAAGTGGGTGCTCTCACGACTTCTAAACTTTACATTAAAGCATTCTGAGTTGGGAGTGTCACTGTGGCAAGTTCTCTATTGTTTATGGTTTCAAATTCTGCAAACTGTTATTTTTTGTTAAAATGACTTCACAAAAATTCCTAAAAATGTCCTTTTGCTTCAGCTTCAAACGATCTAGGTAGGAAAATGCCAAATGCACTTAGAGTCCTAGTACCTGCTTTACCCACAACCTTGCAAATATCAAGCAGAGCATCCACCTACATATCTTGTTTTGAACACTTTCCTTTTTTCACAAGGTCATTCAGTCACTACAACACTCAAAGACCAAAAGCCTCTGCATGTCAGGAGCCTTTTTTGTTTTTTTCTTGTCTGCAATGTCATCTCCATCAAAGTCTGCACAGAGCCTCGAAGAGGCTCTAGTCCCTTTGCAGCCCAGCATTTTGTCGTGTGTGGTTTGAGAAAAGCTTTTATCAGGAAAAGTGTCACAGAAATTTCTTTATGAGCCCCATCAAGTTCTGTGCTTTGCTGTCAATACGTTTGTAGAATATTGAATATTTCCCTTGTGAAACTTTGACAGGTTGCAACATGTGGCAGTTCTAATGATCTTTGTCTTCTACCCTTCACCTCATGACATGTTTTACCCTCCCACTCCTCTCTTGATATCCCAACATCCACTGTCCCTTTGCTGTGAACTGCTCTGCAAAGCTCAGTGCAACTGACAGCAACCTTTCTTCTCGTTCTTTGGGCTGTGCTGTGGGAGATGCACTTCTCTATGGCAGAGACAGCCAGTCCCTGCAGACCTCTCTGGTGACTAGATCACAACAAGACTGACAGACGTGACACCAGGGACAAAGACATCTATTTTCATCGGGTTCTGGAGAAAATATTTATAATTCAAAAGTATTCTTTTTTGATTTGGTTCTGAGACAGACAACAGACCCTGTGCCCCAGACTGTATTGGCTAAAATTTAGAACAAAATTAAATGATTAAACAAACCATTAACAACACAAATACTAAGCCACCACTGTTTCAGCGTCTATTCCTTTTGCCCTTTCTGCTTTTCTCTGATCTTCTTCTGATTTTGTTTTCTCTTTGCATCTAATAGTTCTGACATGATTCCTCTTACTTATTCCAGCAAGATTTTTAGTGTGTTTATTCAAAGGTGTGTGAATGTTGCAGTGGGGTGGCTGCAACCTTTCCCTGGGAGACAGCCTTGGCCCGTGGAAGAATCAAGGAGACGATATTTGATAGATGTTTTCAGATTTTATTCCCCCTGGCCGCACATGGCCGGAGCCCAGCAGGGACTCCGACAGCCACTGCCCCCTAGAACAGGCCTGGAACAACCCCCCCGGGGTCCTGTGAACACTCCCTTAAGTACAGGATTCCCGCGGGCTACATTCAAACTGACCAATGGGGGACTGGAGTATGGGGACACATGACCAGGGAACAGGGAGAGAGAAACCCCGTGCCCCACGCATCCACTTACGCTCATCCCCCCCACGGGGGTCACCTCTTCATGTGAAGTATAGGCTTTTTTTTCTTTTTTTATCTTTTCTTGTTTGTCTTCTCTTTAAACAAGGACTGTGACTGTGTTTATGAAAATGCCTGTAGGTGAATGCACAATGTTTTCAGCACTGGTTTGGGAAATGCCCTTCCCAACAGAAGATGTATGATTACAGTGTGTCCTGGATGCCTGGGGAAAAGCTGCAAAACTAAGGGAAAGGAGGGAGGATAGGAAATTCTAACCCAGGCCAGTGTTCTACAGGAGAAAAGAGATTCAGTAAAATAAGGATCTATTCTGGACATACAGCAATTCTTCAGGAGAGTTTCACCAATGGATGAAAAATAAGAGGAGTAAGAAAAGGTTTCAATTTTCAGAGAAAATTTTTGTTTCTCAATATTGCACTGCTGGCTGTAGAGAAAAGAGAGGAGGCCACAGGAAAAGCTGTTCTAACTCCAGGAAGATGACTTACAGTTCCATGGAGATGGCAAGAAGTTTTTCACTTAAATAACATAAGCATCTCCAGCTGATAAACTGATATTGAAGAAGAAACACAGCAGAGAAACAGTAAAAGGAAGAATTTTTTTCCAGGAATTCATGAGAAATAAAATAAAGGGAGAAGGAATATATGAACCTGCAGGAGACGACCTATACACACCTAAATTATAAAAGAGCACTACCAAGTAACAAAGGGATCCCAGTAAATATCAGCACACATCTGAGCTTATTATTCTTCTTGCTTCATAGGAAAAAAAAAAAAGAAGGGAGGAGCAGAGTATAAAATCCTGCTTATTTCCAATTAGAAATCAACATTTAGAAGGCCAAATCTTTTTCTCAGCAAATGCATATAAATCTGTAGTTAATCTGACTGCCAGACAGACATTTTAACAGCACACTTCCCCAAACAGCAATCATGGCACAGTAACTGGCACCTTTTCTCAGAGACACTGCAGATTACCTCAGAAATCACCAGCAGAAAGCAATGAAGCATGAAATATATGACCCTCCAGGTGAACATTGCCCTAACTCAGAGCCTCCTTTGTAAGCTAAAAATGTACCATACAGGCTTTTTTAATGGAGACTAACATTTAAAATGCTAATGCAAATGGCATGCAGGGAAACATGCACTTTTAACACACAAGGGCATCCTCAAAATGCAGGGACATTACTGCCAGTCCTTTGGGGAGGTGTGTGGTGAACCTGATATATGTGTTAAAACAGGATCTGTTGCACAAAGTCATGTTGAGCTTTGTTCAGCTTCAACCAAACCGTCTGATTTCTTACCTACTGTACTTCAAACATTTGCAGATCAGGTTTTAAGCTGCTCCTTCCCTATTGTCATGGGTTTGTAATGTCTATGTAATTTGTTTCCTTTTAGTTCTAAGTTTGCTATTTTAAGTGAAAATTGTATGCTGAATGTAATTTTGATAATAGTCTTTAAATGTGTATTTACAGAGGTGAGGGGTGGAGAATGTCATGGGTTAGCACAGCTTGGAGTTTTAGTTAAGAAAAAAAATATTCCACCAGCCAAGGAAGTGATGTTTGTTGCAAGGGGCTGTTGTAACTTCCTCCAGACCTGATGGAACTAGTCAATTGGCTAATTTGAATATTGAAAGCTCTATTAAGCCACTTAAGAAGCTAGACGTGCCTCTGTAAAAGACATATTTAAAGACGAGGAACCCTGCGAACGTTTCTGGTCTTTGGGACAGGTAACTGGGTAACAGGTAACTCTCGGCCCTACAGACTGGGCTGGGCCTGGCTGGGCCACAGCCCTGCTCCATCTCGGTCTGGGTGGGGGCCGGGCCATGGCCCACGGCTCCATGCGCATCAGCCCCTCCCAGCACAGCTTGGCTAAACATCTCAGCTGTTCTTGCTCTGTTAGAGCAGCCCCATGGTTCTGTGCAGGCCGAGATGTCCCCCGCTTTCCAGTCCAGCCATCCAGATGAAACTTTACACTGAGACCAGCTCCGGCCGCCTGCTTGGCAGAGACAGATAAGTTCCAGGCACCAGGGCATGGGTAAAAATTAACTCCTTCAGTGCTATAAGTTCCCCAGAAAAGATGAAACCTACAGACACCAATCCTTTCCCAGGTTAGAGGAAGGGAAAGGGCAAAGGCACATGAATAGACATCATGATGAGTGACACCTAAGACAGTGAAGAAGAGCTGAAGCCCAGAGAGAGGAGATAGAGGAGATGCTTTAAGCTGAGAGTCTTTTGTAAAGCTATGGTGATGGACTATGATACATCAGACACTCCCTTGTAATTTCATGATAAGCATGGGGGGTAGAGTGCTCAACTGTAGTCATAAGCAAAGATGCCTGTGCTGAAATAAGTAAATGTTGAAATAGCTGTGATCCAATGAGAAGTCTGAACAGAGAGAGTTAGTGATGAGGTGAAGATCTTTGCTCCCAGGGAAGAAGAAGAAGACCTCTGTTCCTAAAGATGAAGATGATCCCAGAGAGAGATGAGGAGAACCTTTGCTCTGGAGCTGCTCATCCTTAACTAGTACCCCATTAGCTATGAGTGAACCCTCGAAAACAGTTGTGGCGAAAGCTGTAAGTCAAGGGAAGGGGATCACATGCCAACAGAAAACCATCCTGGGCAGCTGTTGTGCTGTGACGTTGAAGCCATGAGAAGACTGTTCTTGTGGAGAAGCCCCATAGCATGGGCAAAAGAGACTTCTCTCCCTAAATGAACTGATGAAAGACTATTATAGAGGTGGTAAACTGACCGAAATAATCCCAAGATTGTGTCTTTATGTTGTAAAGGAAAGGAGGGAGGAGGATGGGGAGAGGAGAAGTGTTCTGAAGGTTTATTCTGACCCTTATTATTCCTTTTTCTTCTAGTTCTGTTAATAAACTCCTTTATATTCTTTAAAGTTTAGAGCCTGCTTTGCATTCCTCCTTATTCTTGTCTCACAGAAGGTAAAAAACTGTGAACAAACCCACTACACCTACAGAATGCCAGTTGCCATTCTGTTCCCTTTTGCCTGGGCTTCAGGTGAGCAACACATATGATCGGCTTGGTATCTCTCCCATTGTTTGTAATTAATCTATATCCTCATCGTTCTAGATATATCTCAGCCTCATCCACCCTTGCTGGCACCATTTGCATCCCAGGGCATAATTTGTGACAATTTACAGATGCTTATTTTATCAGTTTGGCTTCAAATAGTCATTCTGAATATGTTCTCTGTATTGTGTATGTAAAAAAGTAATGAACCCTGGTAAAAAAAAGGTCTTTTAGCTGTGAATCCAGCAAAGACTTGAGAGTACAAGCTTGCTCCACAGTGTGACAGAGCTTCTGGGACATGAGAGGCATTGCTTTATTTCTATTCTAAGTCCTATGTGAGTGCCAGTTGTGGTAATATAGGTTGATGGTCAGGTGTGAACCACCACCACATTCAGTGGTTGATTCACGAGGCTCCACTGTGAGACATGAGAGTGAAACATACTCTGCTTGCAAAACAGCTGCACTTAGAGGAAGAACTGGGCTTTAAGAATTACCCATTTAATGGATCCCTTTGCAAGCATCCACTTCTAAAGATCCTAGAAGCAATTGTGTCATTAGGAATCATTTCTTCTGTGTTCAACATTCCTGAAATCCCTGCTGCCATGGGAATTCTGGTTCTCCATGGCTAATCACAAAGGCAGTGGTAGTAAGGGTGTCTCTATTAATGACAAGAGACTGTTAATCCTGAAGGGTTCAGTGGTTTCACTACCCTGAGAGCCTGAAGGAAATGCATTCAAGAATTCAGTACCACAAACTGGCAGATAAATCAGCTAGAGCTCCTGATTCCCACTTGGAAATAATAAAACTATTTGAAACCCCTAGTTAAGATTCTTCCCCTAACTGATTAAGTTCATCATCAAGTGAAATATGATCACAACCATCAGAAATACAGACCAAAATCTGTTTTCCCTGGTTGCACGTGACTCACTTGAGCATGTTCCCTTCTACACAGAGCAGAGAGAGGCCTCAGCCAATGGCCTGAGCTGCTGTACTGCTGCTCCACTGGTCTTCAAAGGAGAACCACATTCAGTTTCCACCTATAGACATTAAGCCCAGCTTTTTAAATGGAGTTTGAGGCACTGCTACTGGAAAGTAGGCCAAGTGTATCAGGGGATTTACATGTAGGTCTGTTCTCTCTCAGGAACCAGGCTTGAAAATTTTCTCCATTATTTTTCTTCACATCTCTCAGAGTACATCATATAAACACACCCTAAAATGGTAGAACTGCTTTAGAATTAAGGACAAAAATCTCTGCTCTCTTTCTCATGCATTGCCCAATTACTGCAAATGCTTGTTATTCTATTCATTTCATGAATGGGACCATGCCCACTTCAGGAAAATGCTGTAAATAATTAAAACTCACAATCCAGCACCCCACACAGCTCTTCCCCTCCCTCCTGACTGTCAGCTGCTGGTACAGATGTCACTCCCTGACAGATGTTTTCATGAACCCCTCAATTAGTATCTGCCCACTGTAGAGGTGACTGTACAAATCCAGACTTTGGAAGCATGAGAGGCCAAAGGAGATTCTGTGGCTCCCTACACATCAGTTTAGCCAATGAAGGTGACAACTTTATCTGCACTCTTTCTAATAAAAGAGTAAGCTGAACAACCCCTTTTTAAACAGTATGTGATAACATATTATAGAGGGATATAGAAGTCAGCCCTACAGCAAGGAGAGATCCTTGGTGTGTTAGGAACTGATGGGAACAGTCTGTGTCTGGCATAGGGCAGCCTATCCTTCCCTCTGCTCCCCAAACTTCCCCACTGAAACCCATCAGAGAGCGCATCCCTCCTGCAAGGCTGCTCCATGACATTGTGTGCCCAGCCACAACGGCATCTCAGGAGTAACATAAACCACCTCAGCAATAAAGACTTTGCTTTGAGGCTTTAGGGAAAGTGGCATCACCGGAATGAACTAAGACATGAGAAGTTAATACCAAATCTTCATCATTCTGTGGTACAATAACTCACCCTCTGACCTTGCTCGGTTTTAACCTGTCATGACTCCTTAAACTTCTCCACTACTGTAAGCCAATGAGAGCAAAAAGCTTTGTACCATTACAACAACAGCTTTAATAAAGCAATGAGGTTTAAAGATTACCTCTCCCAGCATCTGAAAATACAGAGATTAATTGAGCCTGATTTTCTTCAAAGCTCTCCACCCCCCTAGTGAGGTCTAATGGATTCAGCATTGAAAATTTAACAACAGGTGCCTTTACACAAGGAGGCTGTGTTGCACAGGCACAAACAGCACCTGTGAGTGTCTTCCTCAGGAATGCTAAAGAAGGTCTCATTCTGCTCCCTGCAGCAACAGCTGTCTTGCTAAATAAATAAAGAAATTATATTGCCTAATATTTACAGCTTGCCCAGGCCCTGGCCTTGACCCCAGAGCAGGAGTTTGTTTCTATTCCAGTTATTGATTCATTCTCATAACATGCGGCACAGTTCCCTGTTTTGGGGTTTAACTACACTGTTTGCTGCAGGCTGGTGGGAAAATCAACCCTTTCTCAATCCAAACCAGCACATCAAGAGACAAAGAGATGGCAATCATTAGTTAGAGTCTCAGCTTAGTGACTGTTGTCACTACCCATCACTGCTTATTTTCATGTGCCTTAAGAAGAAACACCTACATGGTGAATTACATGATCTGGAGTTCGTTAATATATGATCTATAAACTGCATTACACTTAACAAGCTAAAATTTATAAAATGTATTCTTTGATTTAATAAATATGGTCTAAATCATAGATAATGCTCTTATAAATCCTTTAATAAAATATTTTGTCCACTTTAATTATAAATGATGCCTACATAAAAATAAAGTGTTGAATATATCCAACTTACCTAAATTAAAAAAAAAAAATACATCCATGACTCCCAAAATCCACCCCGCTGCCCCTGCCAGCAATGAGAAGACTCTTGCTCAGGCTGCCCAGGAGCAATGGCAGCGTCGGGGTGGTTTTGGGTAGCTGTGACATGTAGCACTGGCAGCCCCAGCTCAGGGAGCTGCAGGGGCTGAGCACCATCAATCAGAGCCTGTTTGCTGCAGGAGGCAGTGCAGGGAACAGTGCTAAGCATTTTTCAAAAATGAATAATAACCCAGGTACCTGGCACCTGTGTGTGACGTGAAGCATTACAAACAAATGAGGAGTAATAGAGCTTACTGGGCATAAAATGTTACTGTTTTATTTTAAAAAGCGCAGAATAAGCACACTAGAAATAGTCACCCTGAGGACTTCCACCAACTAAACAACCTTTAAACTTTCTGAGGTCCTACAAAATAACATGATGGATTAGCATTTGCATGAGGCTATAAAGGGAACTGAGACAGAGATACTTTGAAACAGTCCTAGAATTTTAGCTCTACCTTAGCTCTGTTACTGCTCAAATACTAAAAGATTGAGTTAACTGTTTTAATGGTCCAGATCTTCCTATTGTGTTCCCTAGGCTTTTAAAGTGCTTGGAGAAATATTATTCAGGCTTTAGGTATTTGCCAAATAAATGCCTGGAGAGTGCCAGGCATTTTAAAAGGCAGTGCCAATTAAATATTTCCTTATATTGCACATTATATAATATACTTTGCTAGAGATCCATCTTGCTGACAGTCCCCCTGCTTAGAACTTCAAAGAGAAAAAAAAAAAAAAAGGGGGGGGGGGGGGGGGCGGGAAGACCTTTTATAGGAAGTCCAGGCTGATACATGTGCAGATGGCAGGTGTGCAGCTGGATACTGCCTTATTCAGAAAGGTAAGCAGTTACTGCATTTGCTGGGTAAAATTTTGCCAGTTTCCTGAGGGCTTCATTGTAGAGAGTTGGAAATCCCATTTTGCAGTAGAACTATATTAATCCTGCCCTAGAAACCAAAACTGAACTTGGATTCATTGTTACTAATGTCTCAATTTTAGCAGACAACAATTGCTGCCATCATATTTTACGATTTTTTGGTTTGGAGGTTTTTCATCTGCTTTAGCTTCTCACTAAAGATTCCTTGTACCTGTTTTGTCTTTCCATAAAGATCCCGCTTATGTGTCCTAATTGGAAGACTTTAGTGTTTAGTATTTTAAAGACTTAGACTTTAGTATTTCCTTCAGTGGAAATACCCTCTATGTGTATTAATAACAAGAGGAAATCTCTTGTCACTAATTCCAGCCACTACATAATAAATCCCACTTGGAAAAGAGAAAGCATTCACAGTATACATGGACCAGCATGCAAAAAGAAAGGTCCCTGGGAAAGTATTTAGATTCCTCAACTATAGCACCTTTAATTTAAATCCAAGGACTTGAATTTTATCATGGATTTATATTCCATATTCAGATTAGAAGAACAGGCAAAGTAAAGAGAACTTGAGAAAACACTATTTGCTCATCTTCAGAATGCTGGAAGTTCAGAAAAATTGGAATTTTGGGGAGAGAGCACTGCCGTATCCTTTTGCTTTCATAAATCACAAGCTGCAGGGAAAGAAACAAAATAAAGGCAAACTTATCTTACTTTATGTTCTATGAGAAAGGTAAGAGAACAAAAGTTCTACCATTCCTAGAGGGCAATAGGATCTGGGGAAGGCAGGGCAGGTACACTGAGAGCAGAACAAGGTCTATATGTTCAACTGACTCAGATCAAAATTAGCTGTCTTATTTCTCCTGGAATCAAAGTGCATTTTTAAATGCTCTTTAGAAAACAATACACTGCCATTCTGCTCTGAGAGAATTCGGGTATTTAGCAGGCAAATTTACATTTGGCATAGTTTAAACATTCACACTGAAAGAAGTGAGAGCCTTTATCTTGAAACACAAAAATATCACACTGTGGGAAAAGAGAGAGAAAGAGACTGTGAGAACAACTGAGTGATGGACTGAGAGATAAACATCGTGCAGTTTTGTTTATCCAGGCAGCTAGCAGCACTAAATAACACTCCCAAATTCACTACTGTGGTGATTAACATCCTTTTCCGCATTTAAAAATCATTCCTGAAACTCAGAAGTAGACGGATATCTCCCCACTTTAATTAATTCCTCCACGTTTAATTGCAGGAAGCTGCAACGCTTTTTCAACTCTGCAGTTTCAAAGTGGTGGCTTAAATCTGTTAACTCTCAGTTCTGTTCTGTGTGGGACCAGTGGCCACTGGTGTATCCAGGTGATGGAGAAGCTGCTCCCAGCCTGCCCTCTCCACAGCAAACACCTCGGATTGCCCAACAGCAGGAGAAGAGAGAGAGAGGGAGAAGGAGAGCAGATGAGTTTGAGCTTTAAATAAGGTGCCACAGACCAAAGCCAGTAGAGATGAAACCCTTCAGTGTGGTTTCCCACGAACAGCCAAGTGTCCTGGTGGCTGTACTGAGGATGGTGGCCAGAGAGCTCCTGGGTGGTTCTAAGACAGCCGAATCACCCTGCTCCAGCCCCTCACAGCAGCAGTGCAGAGAGAGCTCCCACAGAAAGAAAAAAAGATGAAGACTAAAAATTGCTGAGGCAATGTCAGTAATACCGTGTTTTGTTTCCAGATCTCCCTTTTATTTTTGTCAAGCTGCTGCTTCTTGACAGGGAGAGAACAGAGAAGCCAGTGCCAAATGTTCCCTGCTCGGCAGCTCTAAGCACTCCTTGGCACGAGTTTGCAAGTAGTGCAAGCAGCTAAATTCTGCCATTCAGGGCTTGTCCTTTGTCCTTGCTTTGATACATGACACCAGCAGCAGCAGCGATGCCACAGCCTCTAGCACTACTTGCATGTTATGTAGGTAAACAACAGGGCTAAACTACAAGTACTGCAAGGAGGAAAAAAAAAAGGAAGTTAGCTGAGAGCTTCCACATTTGTAAAGAAAGTTTTGATGTTATTTATGCAGAATTGAACTGGCTTGGAATATTTCTGTATTTGCAATATGGCAACTCGGCACTTCCTAAAATCAGTAGTATAAATTTGAATTTTGTTAAAAACAGAAAGCCTCTGTACATTGTGAGAGGTATCAGTGCATCTTTTTGAGCCTGAAGGTATTCACCTAACACAACTTCACCAAAAATAACTAAATGCAGGATATCATCATTGCATCACATCACAACAGCTTTTTCAGTCTCTGCCCAAAGATGACCTCCCTTCATTAACTTTGTTCTTTTACAGCAAAAAATACACAAAAGGACTTAAAGCTTGTATTAACACATTGCTGAAGTGTTCTCTTTGTCACTAGAACAGTCTTGTAAAAAGACAAAATCAACTTTCAGATCCTAACCCACACCCAATTCCTCATTCATAGAATAATATGAAACTAGTTTACATTCATACACGTATGTGCACATTGACTTTTCAGAAATAATAACTTTTTTTGTGTTGATGAAACACTGAAGAAGCGTTGGGGCACTGAGCACTGAACTGGCTACTTGGTAATATTTACCTTCCTACTTTAGCTTCTTTGAACATCCCAGCCTAGAAATAAGGGCCACACTGAGAAAAGACACATGCAGGGTTGAACATGTAGCTCTGCTTAAAATGCACAGGCTGAGGGAACTGAAGTGGTGGGAAAGACATTTCTGAACCTGAGGGTTATTCTGTGCTTCGCCTCTACAAGTCAGTGCAAGGAGGACCTGCCACTCACACCACCAAAGGTGCTGCCAGGTGCTTCTCAGTGTCTGCCAGCCAGGCACAAACCCCACACCTCACAGGAGAGGATTCATCCAGAGCCTGGAAGGAATCTCTAGTGCTGCATCTCCAGAATTGCATGGGGCTGCAACTACCTTCAAAGCTATCTATCTAAGATTAAAGATCACCTCTAGTTGACTTTGCTCCCTGAGCTCTTGGGTCCACATCTCAAGTGTTCCAACAACTGGTAGGACTAGAAACTGTCTCAAGAAAAAAAATTATTAAAGGTAAAAAAGCAAAGTGATTCTGGGAACTATCACCGGGCATGACAGGCCTGGCTGCTTAAGACTGGCAAACAAAGTAAACTTCAGTGTTTTCATGGTTGTTGGGAGGGTGTCATAAGACCTGGCAACATCGAGATTGAGCGAAAGGACCCATTTCTTGTGTTTAGCACTTGTGAAACCAAACATGTGCCCAGTCTGGAGCCTCACAGTCCAAGACAGACATTGGCACAGCAGAGTAGGGCCAGCAGAGCCCGTGAAGATGTCAGGGACTGCAGCACTGAGGACTGAGCAGTGACAGAACCGGAATGGTTCAGCCCTAGGAACAGATGGAAGCTCCAGCTCCCTTCAGCTCCCTAAAGGCAGTGTTTGGGAAAGAGATACAGGGTTGGACACGGGTACAGCAATGAGAGGTACAGACACAGCCTGGAATAGGCAGGAACTTCAGGCTAGAAAGAAGGAAAACAAATTTAATCAGTAATATGGTCAAACACTGGAAGAGAGGTCTAGACATGCTATAAGGAGAGATTCAAAACTCAGCACCTACAGAACAGGGCAAGTGAATAAAAGTATGAATAAGTAAGTGCAAAAAATCCTTTAAATGAGCATGTGTCTCCTGATAACATTCTGAGTCTTTTAATGTCTTATTTCATTCAAGAGGCAAAACTCAGTTGTGTCAAGCCCCAAAACCAAGATAACTTCATCACTCTGAAGTGTTTACAAGATGATGTTACAGCGACAACTGATAAAACAGTAAAAAGCAGAGATTAATAATGAAACTGCTCCTAACAGAGAATGAGCAGCAGCAACATCACAGCAGCACCATTGCATCACATCCTACACAACATAATAATTCATCATGGTATCCAAACTTTCAACAATCTTTTCAGCATGTTCAAGTACCTTCAAAGAATGAAGCCTTTGTAAAAGGAGAACGATATTTCACAATCAGACTTCAGTGATGACAGAAGACAAAAGCCGAAGGTGCGCTGGTTAAAGACCCTTGTCATGGCCTTATTACAATAACAAGGCTGCCAGTGGATGTAAATTAAAGGCATAATTGCTCTCACTGAAAACTGTTCAATTTCTGCAAACTGGGATTCTCTTTCCCCTGTATGTTCCCTCCTCATATTAAAAAAAAATACCCTCTGTAATCATAAATGCTTCTATTCAAGAGCAAAATCTTTTCTTTCACCACTTTAAACTATTTTATATCTGCCTATTATAATATTGCAATGGATTAGAAATCATAGCTTTCTAAAAAGCAAAACACAGTGTCCTAAGGATTACTTTTTCTTCTAAAATACTGATTTCCTCTAGATAAATAGCCTTCTGTCCTATGTCAATTTATTCTAAAGGGAGAAAAGAAACCAAATAAAACACATTATACACATAGCTGGACCACAATAAAACAAAGTTTTACCTTCAGAAAAGTTTTGATTCTTTCCTTACCTTGAACTTTCCCTTTTTGCATTGCTAACCTTGTTAATGGGTTCCATTTGCTCTGAAATTTGCATCATGAGAATAACCAGCCTTACAAGGTCCTCAGTTCATATATTTGTTATAAAGGTTATATTTGATATTGGGAAATAGTGATATGCCTTGAAAAGGTAA
This sequence comes from Mystacornis crossleyi, assembly GCA_013400655.1. Taxonomy (NCBI): domain Eukaryota; kingdom Metazoa; phylum Chordata; class Aves; order Passeriformes; family Timaliidae; genus Mystacornis; species Mystacornis crossleyi. Next base: position 6,805 of record VYZQ01007471.1, on the reverse strand, counting down.
AAATTTAGGATGCTTCATTAGGGTCAGTGGTATAACAATACTTGTCAGTGTCTTTAAAATATGAGGATCTGCACTTATTTTTATTCAATTTCTTTAATAATTAAAAAAAAAAAAAACACTAAATTATGTCTCTAATGATGATGATTGCTAACCACAGAGTGGCCAGCCCGACTTGCAGAGCTGGAACTGTGACCACCACAGTGCATCTCCAGAGTTTTGCATTCCCTTGTGCTATTCCCAAGATAAGCACCACACCTGAGTACACAGGGAACAGCTGCAAAGTCTCATCTCACATCTGTGGAAGCTGACATTTGCTCTCAGCCCAGTTCCCTGACACTGTTCTATGTCTGCATGACTGAGAACACAAAGGAACGCTGCTGTCAGTCACGAACAGCAAGGCCCACACCTCCGTTCTTGATGTGTTCACCTTCCCAAAAACACATGTGAGAGAATAAACCCAAACACCCTGAGCTGAGTACATACTGTGTTTAAAATATATCATTTATAATACAATTGTAAAGTCTGAGTTCATCTGCCTGTGCCCTTCCCACCCCTGAAGGATGCAGGGAACCCCACACAGGACTCCAACCCCAGTGGCTGGAGGAATGTTTGCATCAAGGTTTTCATTCCAATATCCCATGCTAGAGGCTTGCTGTGCTACAGTATTGCTCTTACCTCCTTTTAAAATGAGTCAACCATAATCTTTTGATTTTAAGGAAATGGTTTTAAGCTCTTCAGGTAGAAAACACTGCAAAATAAAAATTCTCTGTCCTCTTCACACAACGTAGTCGTAAATTTTGAATCACTTCAGTATTCTGCTGTAAGACTGGTTCAACCATCATAAATGTCTTTTGCAGGGCTTGTGGACTCCCAGAGCCCTGCCCTGGTGTTACCAGTACAGCCTTGTTGGAGTCAGTCTAATGATCCCCAGCTGCACACCAGCCATTGGGAACAGCAGGGCCTCAGAGCCTGAAGAGGGCAAACTCTTATCACAGTCTCGTTCTTGATTTATTGGAACAGAAACGTGATAAATAAACAGGACCCACACATCATAAAAAGCAGCAAGGCAATTTTTCTGGATCATAGGGGACATTCAGAACACAAGCTCCAAGGCTTGAAATGGAAGGTCCTTGAGAGGAAAAAGGGTCTGAGCTCAAGGTTAAATATATGCACAACGTGCGCTGGGCTCTTGGACTCAATCCTAAAGCTTCAAAGTTCTGAATAAATACAGAATATTTAAGTGCCCTGAAAAAGCTCTTTAAAAAGATACACATGACCCCCAGACAGTCTCTCTGTGTTATGAAAGAGCACCATCACATTCAGAAATGAAGCTCTTGCATTTGCAATGCTTTGCTTGGCCAAAAAGAAAATACATATTCCTTCTACCTTGTTACATTTATGTGATTTCCTCTTTGTAAGGCTGTACAGTTGGCAGTACTGATGGCACTAAGCATTTAGAGGTTACCCAACACACAAAAATAAATGCTCTGTAAAATAATCAGGTGTAAGTTCTTACAAATCAAGAGACAAAAATCTTTTCTCCTCCATCTCAATTAATCCAACCTTGAACTGGTATTTCTAAACAAAACTAAACAGGAGAAATACCACTGAAAAATAATCTTCCAGCACTTTCCTTCTTTAAGTAGCTTGGACAAGACTGAGAGGGCTAAAGAGCAAGTAAAAAAAGGACAGAAGTGTGTGAATGAAATGGGCACAAACATACTTCCCTCTCCTCATCATTTCTGCAGCAATTTTTCAAAATGCTGTTAACACCATCATAGTCCCCAGGGAGAACATGTTAAGTAAAGGGAGAGCAGCTCCATTTATCATCAGGGGGACAGCAAATTTGCCTGTAGAAATTATGCCAACCTACTAATACAGCTAATCAGAAATTGGTGAAATTGGTGAAATCAGATATTGCTATTAGAAGTCAAGGGCAAATGACAGGATTTTACTATAATTACAGGGGATTTCAGAGTTGTTCATTCTGGGGAGTATGTTCCACATTACTGCAGCCAAACCTGGGGATGGACAGACCAAAAAAGCACTCCACTAACAACATGGAACAGGTAAACATTTTACTTTGAGAAACCTGAGTTCCCCTGTGTAATCCTGGGAAAATAAAGGAAGTTTACAAAGTTTTGTCCACAAAGACTGCATCATAGCATAGAGATACGGTTACAGCTGAAGTGGCAAAAGATGTCAAAATATGTGTTTTCCTAGGACTTGAATTCAGATAATTCACTTCCTTTTTTAAAGTACCGGTCCTCAGATAACTCAGGAATTAATTAAAAAAGAGAATCACAGAGGGATGGAACGAGATGAAAGGGTATCCTTATGTCAGAAAAGGACCTCTGCAAAATTACTTCATTTGTACTCCTCACCTTCAGTTATATCATTCATGATGGAAAGAGGACCGAATAGAGATTGCCCTTATTTTGTCAGAGCATATGAAATCCAGGTCTTTGCAAACACAATGAAACATTTTAATGCCTTAGTTTGGTTCTATTGGGTTGTAGCTCCAGATAAGACTTTTGAAGCTCTAGCAGCCAGACCAAGCAGAGTCTTTGATAACCCAGTGTCTGTGGCAGAAGCTTCTCTGTCTACAGCTCACTTCCGTAAAGGAGACACAGGAATTTAACTACATTACAGGCTGTGATGCTTATTCCCTTTCCAAAAACATAGATCCCACCATTTGCTTTGCTAATCAGTTTTTACCTGCTTTCCATTTATTCTATTCATTTCGGAAGATGTGCTCTGTACATTTCCAGTTATCTCCAGCTGGGACCTCCCACAATTGGTTGGTCTTTTTGGGCAGAGGGGTTTGTCCTACAACTCCTACACAAGTAGTAATGGGATATTTCACACCATTCTTTATACACTGGCCAGCTTCCCAAACAAAGACAATTAATTAATTCCTTGACTTTTCAGAGTGACTTGGGATAATCCTGGCAAATGCCATCTTTTGGACTTGGGTGCTGCAGAGCAGAATAAGCATCCGCTCCACAGCAGGGTGGGTTAGGCAAAGCAGCACATGGAAAACGAGGTCACTGGGAAATCAGTCATGCACCAGCTCAGAAACTGCTAATAATGCACAGATAACACAAGAATGGGCAGAAAACACTGATACTGTGTTCTGATTATCAAGCAGAACTTCACCCTGATGGCTGCAGGTCTACAGACCAAATACCTCTGAATTAACTCTCCATGACTTGGATAATCCAGAATGCTGGGACCAGCATATTGAAAGCAGAAGGGCTCTCCCTCATCAAATTTGGTTCCCTGGTTCACTGGTGTGGACAGATGACACCCGTGGGTTTGCAGGATTCCATGATACACAAGAGCACAGAGGCTTTACTCTCTAAATTGCTGTACTTTCCTCTAGATGACCACAGATACCACAAAAATCACCAATCACAGCTACTTTTTTGCAATGACCCATCACCACAGTGTGAGCCATGACAGTTTCTTTAACAGTCTTAATGAGAACTTGGAAGATTTTGTGCCATATTTCCAATGAAACAAAAAAGCACTGGCTGCACTTGCACAAAGCTCAATGCAAATGCTGCATAGCTGCAACAAATTACTTTTTTTTAGCTATGATATTTTTCCTATAACATATAAAAGCTGTCCAATCTGCATAGAGCAGTAAAAGGCCCCTGGCTACATGTTAGGATAGAGGATATCCAGACATGCCTGTCTTCCACCCAAGTTTTAATCAGAGAACATAGAAAATATGTATGTGACAATGGTTCCGCCCCAGTTCTTTCAACTGAATAAATGTACTTTTAACTGAGAAGAAGAGAGATGTCAGTTCAGGGCTAAAGGAATTCACAAAGACATATTTAGGACTCAGGAGAAAAGATAAAAAAAGACTCCTGAAATTAACATTAACAGCAGGCACATAGTGTAGCCCTAAAATATTTTTAAGGTATTGGAGACATAACACCTGTAGGCTACAAATGTGTCTTTTACAAATACTTCATCTAAGTTAGCATCTGCTGCTGGAGTCATTCACCAAAATCACACACAAAAGGGACATTTCACACACACACCAAGGCAGGTAAAGAAAAATATGGCTTCTACTCTTCAGAATATATTTAAATATTCACTGCTAGTGATTAAACCACACTTGAGGCAGACACGGCATTGAAATTTCACCCTCTCCAGTGAGATGTTATCAATCCTGCTGGGCTGCACTTGGCCTTGACCTTGGCTGTAACAGATCCAAGTCCTATAGCTGTGCAGAGAACACACAGAGCAATTCCCGTGAAAAACGTCACTGGAAATTCTGTGCCTGGGTAAATTCTGTGATTTAAGTGCTCTGTAATGGCATTGTGGAAGTTTGTGTAACTTGCTCCTGGGTGACAATTCCCAGAGCAGCCTCTCAGGACAAGAGCCCCAGCCCAGCTCATGGTGACAATGCTGCACCTGCTCTATGAGAGGGGAAGAAAAAGAAACTCACTTAAACTCTGACATTACTTATATGTTGCTACATGGAAAGTTCTTTTTTGTCCATAATTATATTATAAGTATAAAAATCCAAAAGATACAGATGGCAAATGGGTCAGCTGACATTCTGTCTTTAAAAACAGTGCTCAAAACAATTTCTGCATGGAGTTTGATTTGAAAAAGCAGAAAGCAGGAAATATTAATAAAAAATTTTAAATATTTGTGCTTTTTTAGTGTAGTACCTTTTAAGACTTTTATCAAAACATTGACTCTTCTTTCCCCAATCAGGGTAAATAACTATTATAATTTTGTTGCTAAATAAAAATACTACGTTTTAAATTTAAAAATACCAATTCTATATTCTGTACTAAAAATATTAAAACGGTATGGGGTTTGATTGAAAGAGGAAAACCTTTTTTTGCAAGCTTAAAAAGATAATTTGACTTTAGTTAACTTTAATTAACTTTTACACCTGAACTCTCATAGTGAGCTGAGGGGGAAGATTAGTCACAATATATGATGCTAACGGGAGTCCAATTCAATATTTATTATTCATCCCAGTATTCTGCAGGAATTAATTCGTTTAATGAACAAACAGGCATTGTGAATACTAGAATGGATTTTCAACACTTCAGATATCTATGTCAGTGGAGGTAACAGAGAAAATTTTTACTTATGAGACACTGGGATGTCATTTTTATCCTGGGTATTCCCCTTCTCCACTGATGTTTTCACCTGAAAACTTCCCTCACACTGATCCAGAGTCAAACCACAGCTCATGGTGCAGCTGGAGTCCATGTGAGCTTGTCTTACTGGGACAAATTCCCTCTCCAAGTGGGTAATTCTGTTTACAGTCTCATTTCACTGCTGTACACCCCATTTATTTAAAAATCCTCTGTTAATCCTTTGTTTCACTAGCTGTTATGTTTCAATATTCATTTGGGGGTTAGATCTGTTGCCCAATTGTAGATTATGAATTTCCCAGCAATATTACAGTTGTGACTCCATTTATTTAAAAAAAAAATATTGTTTCAAACCAGGTATTTCAAGCTCTCTCACATTTGTAAAAGAACATCACAATTCATTCCCGTTATTTGGGTATTCTTGGATCAGATTTCAATCTCTTTCACATCCCAGTTCCTTGCCTTCATGTCAGTGACTCACATTTTTTTGCTGCATTCATGAAGTGTTGTAAATGAAGACGGAATAACAAACACCCACACTCTGGCACATCTACTTCAGGCCTCACAGTTTTACTTTTCTCTTTGCTGATACTTTCACACATTTGTTTTCCATATTTCAGAGGCTTGAGGCCTTGATAACATCATTATAGAACAATTTAATCAAACACACAGTTTACTCTGACAATATTTGGCATTAGTAACAACTGTAACTCACCAAAATCATTCCACTGGCAACTCACTTGTGAGATTCTTCAGTGGCTTTTACATAATTGAAAATCATGTGGCATTAAGCAGACACTTAGACACAGACTGTAATTCTGAATTATTCTTCTATGGCTTTTTTAATACATAGAAGAAAAATCAGCAGATATATTCCACTGTTGTGTGTAAATTTAAAACAAAACAGTAGCAAAAACTGTAGTCGTAAAAATATTTACATGTTCCCCAAGGAGGCAGAAGCCCCATTCAACTGAGTGATCAAAAGACAGAATTAAAAATACCTCAAATGCTCGAAAATGGGCAGGTTCAAAACCTGTTTAGAGAAAAACTCAGGAAGAATATTTATGAGAGGTTATTAAAGGCAAAAATGGAAATTTCCAACAAGCCATTACATCTAGGTCATAAGTTGGGGAAATTTAGTATCACAATAGAGATTCTTGCACATCTGCTAGTTCCTGAAGGTTTATAAAACCTGTTACTTGCCATACAGGAATAAAGCATCATGCACAATATTCTCACCAAGTACAGCCACTGTTGTGCTCTTAACAACACATTCCATCTTACTTAGGCAGGAAATTACTGGCAGTTTTCTTAGGATGTAAACTGGAAAACACTGATGAGCAACAGGCAGAACTTGCAATTGCTTCAATTACTCTCATAACCCCTTCCTTTTTTAAAAACATCAATACTACAGATTGCTTTGGGGACCTTATTTCTTTCTGATTTTTTTTTTAAATAGTATTCTGCATTAAATAGATGTTTTGCCTTCTCCTGAGAAGCAATTCTATCCCTCAACACAAACACTTCCTTCACAGCTCCTGTGGAACTACATAAATTGCCAAGGGAAGAGACCAATATCACACTATTTTCAGCTGTTTGGTCTTCACCCTTAATACAGCCAGACTGCAAGAATCTCCACATGTGGTATGTTGAGGAATGCGTTCAAGAAT
>VYZQ01007461.1:780-13474 GCA_013400655.1 Mystacornis crossleyi | reverse complement strand
AACCCAAACCATTCTGCAAGTCTATGATTCACCATTGGTGAAGATGTCTTTGACTGCCAAACCCATTCCTGGGCAGTTCCCAAGAATTGGGATCACCCAGCTCCGAGGAAGGAAACAAGTTTCACCCCACCACAACAGCACCCCGTGTTTGGGACTGGTGTCTGTTTATAAGGGAAGGCAGGCAGGCAGAAGGACTCTTTCTCCACCTGAGTGGTTTCCCTGCTGCTGAGATGTTGACCTGAGAGGCCCCAGCCACGGGCTGGGTCTTGGCAGGAGAGCAGCTCTGCTCCTGAGGGATGCTGGGTCAGGAGAGGAGGATCCCGTCAGTCAATGGGATGGCTCCATGGAGCTCGAGCAGGTTTTCCAAGTGTGCTTGTGTGAAATTTGTAGGACAGAAACAGAGGAAACTCTGCTATTAAGGTTTTCACAGAACCATCATTGCTTAGCCACTCAGTACAGGAATTTTTCCTAACATCCAGGCTGACCTCCCTGGTGCAGTTTGAGGCCATTTCCCCATGTCCCACCACTAACTGCCTAGGAGCAAAGGCTGACCCTCAAAAGTGTAAGAACCTGAGGCACGGACCAGCCTCCCAGGGAGGACAGAAACCCATTGCTGAAGAGGAATTAATGCCCAGAAGGTTTTCAGCTGTGCTTCAATCTTGTCTCAACGGTACCCACAGGTCACAAGTCAAGATAACCTCCACAGCCCGATCGATACACGTGGCCTTTTAAGCAAGCTCCTCTCTGCTGCCGTGAGGCTGGCTCAGGAAAGGTGTTACTGCAAATCCACATGGAAAATCAGGCATTGCACCCTGACAGACACAGCCCCAGCAAAAGGCTGCAGCCCTGTAAAACTGGAAAATTAAAAAGGAACGGTCTTGCAAATCGCCTGAACCAACTCCTTCTCCAGAAAAATCACCTGGAATGTGAGGGGTTTTTCTCCTGAATCTGAAAGCACAGCTCTGATTTACAGCACGGAGGGAAACACTGCCTGTCTCTTCTGAATTCAGTGGGGAGGAAGTCGGTCTGTTTGCAGGCGTGTGGCTGCTGTGCACAGCTCCAGCTGCAGTTGGAGAGCTCCAGTCAATAGTTGCTTCACAGAAAAAACAGTTTTGTTTGGCAGGCACAAAGGCCTCTTCTATCCCTACCCAGCAGGAGGTTTATAAAACTGTCATTTCTTGCCCTGTTCTGCCGTTGCCTCTTTGCTTCCACTTCTTACAGGCTGCCAGTGGGTTTTTTTAATTGCTTTGGGCATTTTCTTTTAATTGAAACTGAGTAAATTGCATTTTTCCCTAAATAGTTGATGAGTTTAACAGAGTTTTCCATTATTTCATGGGGGTAAAAAGTCAGCAACCTTTGGAACAGAAAACAGAAACATTATTTGAACTTGGTTTATGCGAGGGCACAGAGACGTAACCTTGCAATGAGGGGGGCAGCTCCTGAGGGCCCTTAAAAGCAACTTTTGCCTGGGCAGTATTTAAGGGATGAAGTTTAGCACAGCACTACATGATATGAGAAAACCCCTAGGGTATGACCAGCAATTTTCCCTTTCCCAAACACACTCTTTTTAAAGTAATGAAGACACGAGCAAGCTTTATTTCTGGATGTTCACTATATTTGTAACAGTCTTTCTTGCAATATCTCCACTCATAACAGGGGGAAGAGGGAAGATAAAAGCAATCATGAAGGGGAAAGACCTTCTGCCTCATCCCACTCTGATAAAACCATTCCCTGCAGATCAAACCTCTTGCCCGTTTTAGATGAACCCAGGCTAGGCAGGGAGGGACAGGGGTTGGAGACTCATTTGCTGGGAAGAGATAGAGCTGGAAAGCAGTAATGCAGCTGGTGTCTCATTCTCAAAAATAAATTGCTCCTGCCATGCTTCATGTTCCTTCTCTTTTCCTACAGGACCCCAAACATTAATATCACTGGTGAGCCAGATGCCTGCTCTTTCTCGTAAAGAAGCGGAGCAGCTCCCTCAGGCTCAGCTCTATCCTAAAGCCCCATCCCTGTTTTTAACCTGAAACACTTCTCTTCCTTCCAAGCATCTCCTTGAGCTCTCAGCCTGCCCCTCATGCAGTGGGGACCACCCCAGAGAGGGAGAACTGAAAGAGCAGGTTGGCAAGGGATGGCACCGAGCTGAAACCTTGCTGAAACAAGACAAGACCATGGGAAGCAGCAGCAGGAGCTGATGGGACCTGGGAGGAGCAGGGAGGGTTTGTGGCTGGGAGCTGAGCTTGGGCCCTGGGTGCTGGGAGCCACAGCCTCTCTGTGTTTGGCTGTTTGATCCCCTCTCTGCCCCCTGGAAAAGCCCCTTTCTTTGGGTAATTGTGGTTTTGTTCTCACTGGAGGCACTGCCCTGGGACACCCTGTCTGTGGCACCCCCATACTTCGGCTTGTGATGGACTGAGGGAAAATGCATCCCTAATGGAGCTCAGCTGGAAATTTCCTGCGCTTTTTGCTGCTCCCAAGCAGAGTATTCAGCAGTGACACAAGGTCTAATAGGCTTCTGCTGTTCCCTTTGACTCAGAAAAATGGCTATTGCAGCTGCTAGTGCTCTGTCTTCAAACAAACTCCCTTTCTTGCTAGATACTAAAGGATAAATGGTATTTCCTTGGCTCCAGGATGCTCTTGGAAAACAACCATCAGATCAGGCAGTGCTTCTGGCCATGCTGCCATTGCACTGACCTCTCTCCAGTTAAAGCTGGGCTCGTTATTCCCTTCTGATGCTCCAACGCTGCTCTCAAGCAATAGCTGCCCCTGGGAGTTTCACCACTGCTTGATTCCCTCTTGGAAAAAGGAGGAGAAAAGTTTCCCTTCCCCTTTGCCACAAGAGACAAGCTCTTAGCAAGCAACAAGTGCAGCAGTGACAGAGCCAGGACCTGTACGATTACACAGGGAACAAGTGGCACCACTCTGGTGGGGCAACAAACAGCTCTGGCCACATTTTACAGTGTGATGTTGGTCACATTTCTCCTCCACGAAAGGTGAACAGAGGGAGGAACAAAGAATGAACCAAAACAGACACAACAGACCCAAAACCCATGCAAACCTACTAGGAAATTCCATACCGAGGTGTTGGGCGCATGGCACTACACCTGACAAATTCACCACACTAAGATCTAAAGGAATAAAACAGCTCCACACAGTTTCAGGGCATGAGAATATGTTCAGTATCATCTTAAACTTGGCGAGTTTAATTTTCTTGACAGCCTGTTTAAAAGAAAAGTGGGTTATATGATTAAAAGAAATAAACCCCTCTCCAATGCTCTACTGCGTGACCAGCAGGAACAGCCTTCCTAGGTTCTCACCTACCTGGATGTCAGCATTTCCCAGAGGTGTTCATGCCTCCAGCCCTTTTCTTTGGCTGTGGAATCACAAGAAGGCTCTCGGGCACTGATTTTTGCAAAACAGCAGGCTTAGATAGAGATTTCTGGATTCGAATATTGCCAGTGCTTGCCTACAAAGCACAGGGCACAAATCAACAGTGTATAAACCAGAGTAACAGAAAAGCCAGGCTGTTAATCTTCATAATGTGCCTCTCAGTGGGGATTTCACTTGAATGTTATTTGCATTAAATATGATACTGAGTGGTGGATATGCAGTTATAAATAAATTAAAGGCCATATTTAAGTCCAACACTGTTCCCCTGTTGACTGCAGACCCAAGTGTGATAGCTGCTAACAGTGGTTTGTGCAGCTCTGTTCATCTGCGTGACTTGCTGAAGGGAAAAGCGGTGGCAAGTTCCATCACTGTGCCCTGAGAAACTCAGTTTGGGGGAAAGTTAACATTCTTAGTGAGGTTTATGGTGTCAGCCCAAGCTCTACAAGTGCTGGAAGTACTGTGGACACTTCTGCTTCCCTCTCCCCCTCCCCACACCCTGCTTATGTGTTTTCTCCAGAAAGGCTGAGCAGGCAGGAGGCTGTGCTGGAGCCTCCCCTTGGGCTGCTGAGGATGGGAGCAAAGAAAATTCAATTAGACTTTCAAGGGGAAAAAAAAAGGATTTATCCCGAAGGAGAAGTGAACTTCTCGGTTACTTTACTGCTGCTTTTCCTCAGTGTTTTCCTGTGCTGCAGCTCCTCTCGGCCTCGTGGAGCCTCAGGCATCACAGGGTTTGTTTCCTGGCATGGTTTGACCTCCAGGCTGGGTTCAGAGTGCCAGGCTGGCCATGTGCCCTGCTCCTCCGGACTGCTGCACTCTGAAATACTTTCTGACCAAATTCCTGCCCTTTTTTTTCCCTTTCAAGGGATTTTCCATCCTGCATTGGCCAGGAAACACCTGCAAGCTGTGAGGGAGACAAGCCTGAGGCAGAGCTTGCTCCTTGGGTTAGTAAGTGCAGTCTATTGAGTGTTTGGGGCATACACAGCTCCCCATCACTGCACCTTGAGGTCAAATAATCTCTTTTTTAGTCTAAACCTATCCTTCTCCTTCTGCCTACAGTGCTTTATCAAACTTGACACACCTGGATTTAAGGAACGAGCATGACAGTGTCACAAGCCCGTGACTGACAGCAATAAAAAATGAAACATGGGAAACTCAAAGGATTGAGTTTCTTTTTTTGAATTAAATGAGTATATTAAAATGTATAAATTACCCCCGTGGGGAAAAAATGTAAGGTCTTTGCAGGAGGAATCAATAGCCATGCGAGTAATGAGTTAAATTTTCCCAGCAGCTGTGTGAGCTGCATTTTTATAAGATGGTTTTGAAAAAATCATTGAATAGGAGGGGAAAGTGAGTTAATTTCTTATTGAACTCAAACAGTTATGGACTTATTAAACAAATTCTCCAAGGGAACAAGGTGGTACAACAGTCCTACCACATATTAAGACCCCATTTGTTTGGTTCAGCAGTGCAGACATCCTTTGTTCTTGATTAAGTAAAAATTAATAGCATGTGGCATTGCAATGACTATATTAATTAGCTCCTTGGAGTCCTGATCAAAAATAGGGGTCTGCTGAGCCAAATGTCATCCTGCATCCCAGTGCTCGTGGCAGATCTGCAGCAGGTCCCTGCTCCCGCGTCTGGGTGACGCTGGTAAGGTGATAAACGCCTTTTTTCAAGGTTAAAGGAGAAAAAAAAAATGGTTAGCGAGAGATGGTTCAGGGGTAATGTTGCTCCAACTCTGGCTGCTGACACTTCACAAAGCCCTGAGAGCAGAGCCATGGCAGTAGGGAGCCCCATCAGGCTGAGCCTGGCAGGAGGAGAAGGCAGCAGGGACATCCGTGGGTGAACCTGATACAGGACAGCAGGGGACACCACAGCCACGAGCAATGCCACCCCGCCCGGGGCACGGCCTCTGGCACAGCTGACCCTCCAGTGCCTCCCTGGGGCAGTGATGCTGAACGTTCTTTCTGCTCCGTCCATGGCTCGCCAGCTCAGAGGTACTCCCAGCTTTTCCATGAGCATTTTGCATAAAATAGATGCTTCTTCTCCCTTTTCAACTGCTAGGCTTTATGAAAGTTTACATTTTCTCCCTGTTATTTTTTTCCATTTCTACTGGGAAAATCTCATCTCTTTGATTTCTGTCCTCAGCTGACAGTTGCTCCTAGCCCAAGAGAACACAAAAGCTTCAAAGAAACCTCACTGAACTTTTCCTCAAAAGAAAAAGTTCAGCTAAAAAGAACTTGTCCATTGTATCATTTTTTTTCCCTGGGAGAGCAAAGGCCCCCATGGAGCCGTGCCCAGCAGTGCACTCTGCACTGGGAATCACAGAAGTGAAAAAGCCACAGGAGACGAGGAGCAAATCTCACACGCTGAAACCACCTGCAGGTGAGCAGCTCCTCCAGCCCACCAGATGCATTCTCTCCAAAGGCCAAGGATGAGAGTCACACAGTACAGCCTTGTGCCCCAGCATCCTCCGTCCTGGCAGGAGCAGGGGTGCAGGTGGATTTCTGGTACCCCAGGGAGGGAGGAGGAAGATGGACCTCCACAGACAAGGCAGCTGAGTAATGGGATACAAATTCATCTCACTAATATTTTTTTCCCATACATGGAAAATTTAACAAGTGAATGCAGAAAAATACTGGGAATGAACCATCAGCTCAGAAATTTGCTCCCCAGTCAGGGTTAGTACTCCACCATCACCACCTTTTCTAAACCCAAGTGCTTGTTTCCCGAATAACTCATCAGCTCAACTGATTTATCATCATTATGTGTTGGGGTTTTTTCAATCCCACACCTAAGGGACTTTGCAATTGGAGAGAAGAAATGGTATCCATGGGAGGCAAGACATGGGGGAGATGTTACTGGGGCATGATGAGTGAGCTGGACATTGGAGGCCCTTCCAGCTTCACATGGTGCAAGTGGCTTGTGGAGGGCAAAGAGCAACCAGACAGACTGGGAGTGTAATAACCCAGATTTGTCTGCTCAGTGTGAGGGAAAGGAGGGGTGTCAGCACTGGCACTGATGGGTTTGGCATTTCATGTTCTCTGCTTTAGGGCTCACACTTCCCACCTCATTAGCCCAGGACCCTTCAGGCACCTTTGCTCACCCACTGTCCCATGGCCCTCAGCAAGGGGCAATTTCACAGCAGGGAAAAGGCAATGGGGACGCCGTGGAAGCCCAAATTCCCCTGTGCCCCCACCCAAGCACCCCTGTGTCCCACAGGGGGATGCTGCCCATCCTGCCTGCCTCGGGCAGGACGCAGAAGCGTTTCTAAACGTCAGGAAGCAAAAGTGCCATCTGTGAGTCTCGAGCAGATGCTGCACAGAGACGAGAGTGAAAGTCTTTAAGGGAAACGAGGGGGGAGATGACAATTAAATAGCTGCTTTAAATGATCTGAAAGATTAAAGGCAGATGAAGGCTTCTGGATTTTTTTTTCTCTGGGAAAAGTAACTACGAGATTACCTTCATCTCCTCTGCCTTCACAAACTGCTGGTAAGAGGAAAACCTAAGAGCTAAATCGATCGGCCACATTTCCTCCTTTTTATTATCTCTCCAGCTGACATCTTGGGAAGGGGGAGGGAAAAAGAAATCAAGTGAATTAAAACCAATTGGGGGGAAAAAAGAGAAGAAATTATGTAAGAACTGGCAAAACACAGCAGGCCAAGTGGTTATGTAAAGCAATGCACACAAGAGCTTATTTAAATTAGATCTAGCTGCGAGACAGAGCAGAGTGTAAACGGGCTGGGATTAGGCAGGCTGGGCTGTCGTGCATATGCTGAGTTAAAGCCCTGGGTTCCCTGAATAGTCCATGGAAAAAAGGCAGCTTTTTAGGGATGCTCCCACCACAACAGATGGGCATCGCTGCTGGGGCGGGGGTCCCTCTCCATCGCTGTGGGGATGGATCCAGACACATTTACACACCAATATCTTCATTTTCTTGTCTGCCTGAGGGCGTGGCAGCACCGTAACCTGATGAGACACAGTCCTGCCACAAAGGTGCCATTTGTGGTGCCATCAGAGGGGTGAGTGGCACCCAGGATTTCTCGGGGGTAGTGAGTGATTTAGAAGAGCACTGTTATTAAAAGCCACAGTAGGAGTTTGGCTGTGACTTAAGGAAAAGAAATCAACTTCAATTCCTTTAGTCAATACCAGTATAAACACAGGATTCCTGAACCACTGACTAATCCTGGATAGGATTTGCCAGCAAACCTGGAGAGAATTCAGCCACTTGGTTTTATGGCTTGCTATTTTCACGTAATATGGACAAATGCCTCTCAAGTTTATTTACTTGGCACCACAGATCTGATGGTGGGCAGGGCCCTGCCTTCCACAGCACCAGAGCAGTGAGCACATCCCACCACCCTGCCAAGGTGCGCCCCAACAGAGGAAATTGTAAGGGAGTGTTTGCAGCATTGTACATGGAATTAAGAACTCTGTGAGCCTCTCAGATTATTGGGAATTGAATAGATGACCTTGGAAGAGCGTGTGGAGAGCACGGTAATGGATGTCAAGACTCCTGGTCCTTCCTTTCCATCCCCTTCACACCTGAGGCTCTTCGGCAGGTCCCTTCAAAGGCATTGTATGAAGAAATGTAGGCAGAAATAAAGCTGAGGAGCCCCTTGGGCGAGCTGTTGTTTCATGTGCGGAATTATTTACTCTACAAATCATCCAAACTGTAAGCAGGCTTCATAAAACACAACAAACGAGGGCTCTGGTGGGATGGGTGAGCCGCAGCCACGCAGGGTGGGCTGAGGCAGAGCAGATCCACAGCACCCTTCAGAAGGGTGAGGAGGTCCAGAGGAGTTCCCCGAGTGCTGCCCTAACAAATGAGCAACTTGGAGCTGCTGGAGCCGTGGCAGTTTATGGAGGAGCAGGGCCTGCTGCCATGTGTTTTAATAAATGGGATCACACCAGCTGGCCGTGCAAATAAAACATTAGCATGTGTCAGACACGCTACCCAGGCACTTGCTGTAACTCAGGGGACATTTTGCAGCAGAGCCCTCCAAGCACAGGCTGTGCCATGCCAGTGGGAAAATATCTTCCCCCTGTGCATTTTGGGGCACCAGGAGCTGCCCACACCCAGCTCCCCTTGCTCATGTGCCCAGCCCAGGCTCAGATAAAATCTTGGGATTTTAGGTTGAGGAGCTGCCGGCTCTGTGTGTAGGGACTGAAGGTGCACCAGGATTGTAGATATTTCTTTCAGCTTCCCCTCTTTCCCCAGGTTCTGCTGTGAACCTCTCCAGAAAACAGGTATGAAGGTAAAAAAGTAATAAGCAGGAAAATCAATTTGTACAGCATCTGGCCAGTAAAATTCAGAGCTTTTTTGAAAATCAGGGCTGAGAGTGTGCAGTGTTAGTGGCACACGGGGCTGCACACAGTAGATCAGGACACTCAGTGGGATCCTGTTTTGGGGAAGCTGGTCCCGGAGCCAACCCCACAGGCACAGACCCACAAGTGAACAGGGGAGACCTCTCATCCTGCCTCAGAACTCTCGTATCTATTGCTGCCACAACAAGGAGCTTTAAAACCTCCTCCAGCTGAAGTGCCACGAAAACATGAATTTTCTTGTATGGCTTTAAGAGGTGTTTAATCTGTGTGGAAAAAGAACATAAAATTGACTACAGTGCTTTCCATAGGATATCTGCCAGCTGAAGAGTTTACTAGCCCTAAATAATGTGGCTATAATGGACTTACTCCTGTTACCACATCCCACGTGGATGCCAAAATCCGAACCAGACGTCCCTGACTGACAGAAGCAACATGAAAACTTGGCAAGGGAGAATACATAATAAACCAGATCCACAGGCTGGTTTAAGCAGCTGCAAGAACGGTGATGAGCACAGCTGGGAAATAGTTCTAAGAATTCCATATCTGAGGCCACACAGGGCTTATGCCTCGATGGCAAGAGGTGAGATGTGCCCGGCACACGGATCGTGGGGACACACAGTCTCACCCTGCAGAACATCTCACTCACTGCCCTTCCTGATTATGTGCTGCCCTGAACAATTTGTAATTGCTAGAAGAATATCAGTAATTGCCTCATACAGTTGATGTGGAGCTTAAGTGGTGCAAGTTAATATGTGCAAGAACCAAATATCCTGAGTTTTGTTTGAATAATTACTTTTTTATTATCATTATTACAAGGAAACCTGGTTGTTCACATTCAATCTAATTTCACCCAGGAATGTCCATTAAAACTTGACTATTCAAAGCAAATACAGAGGAACTTTTTCAAAATCAGAGATGTTAAATTACTACAATCAAATAGGCCCTTCCAACTCAGAATATTCTGTGATTTTGTGAAATATTTTTTCCAGGAAGCTTGTTCCAGTTCAGAGAGGATCATTCTCCTGTAATGATCCCAGCAAAACCACAGCTCATACTGGGCTCTGAGGATATAAATGGCTACAATTGCCCTGTTCTGGGACAGGCTTTCAATCAGTCAACAAATAAAACCACTTGGAGAACTAATGGCTTCCAAAAAAAACATGCCAGTTTGCTTTAGACAGTTTGCCAAACAGGAATAGGAGTGAAATATGTTGAGTGATTTATTACAAGTGATTTGCCAGCTCGAGCAAGTGCATCATTGCTCTCCTTAATTTAAAGACAGAAAATGAATGCAAAGAGATGCAGAGATGCTCTAAAGCAGCTTGAACCCACCACGAAAGACCAGGACTCCAGATTGCCACCCAGCAGGACCTCTGCACGTCACACTCCACATCAGCACTGCCCTTTCTCTCCCAGATCTTCCATCATTTGTCTTTTTTTAAACCTCTGCACCGCTTACGACGTGAGAGCGCCGGCTCACACGCTGTGCGGTGGTTTCCATTAACGCACTTCAAACCTGACTTGCAGCTGCTTTGCTTACTCACTCCAGAGCCTTCCCCGGTCCAGGGCCCTGCCTCACGTTGTGTGGTACTTCCCTGTGCTCAGAGGAATGGAGGGAAACCATGAAACAGCCTTCCTGTCCTGGCAAAGCCACTTTTGCAGCCACATCGCCCGAGAAGGAACAGATTCACACAGTTTGGGGTTTGGTTCCTCCTTCTCCCCCAACAGCTGCCACTTTCTTTTAACTTTTAAATTAATTCACTAGTTAATTAAATATATAAATGTGAGGAAAAGCCCACAGGTGAACTTCGCATAGACACAGTACATTCATGTCTGCCTTCTCCTGACTTGGCTAATGGGATAAGGTATAGCCTGAATAATTGCAAGACTGTAAGGTACACTGAGAATTGTTTGAAGTGTAATCTCCAAAGATATGGATGGGAAATAATCCTCTGGTCTTAGCCCTGCCATGGTAACAATGAGCATCAGTTTAATCCTAGGAGGAAGATGAGTGGAAATAATGCATTTCAGTCCCATTATTCTCAAATCAGATGGCTCACGTCTCCTCAGAGAGTAGAGAATTTGGGTTAAGTACACTGGGCTGCCGCTGACAAAACCTTCCAGGCATCTACAGGAGAAATGCAGCCTTCACCACCTCAGATGGAAGTTAGGGATCATGACAAAATGCAGAGGGAATCCACGCCTTCTATCAGGGCTTGAGTTTGGTTTACTGGAACAGTACAGAGGGGAAACTGGGAGAGTTATGTCTAAACATTTACAGGCTCTGGTCTTAAATCTAAATGCACGAACCCTCACCTGCTTTTAGTGGGAAGGAATGGCTCTGATTAATTTCCATTTAAGTTCTCTCCCTTAAAATGTGGGAACATCCCAACGACTCCAGTACACATGCAGCTTTAAATTCCAACTGCCCACTGATAAACCCCACCTGAAATTCATGTTCCAAATAAAAATTTGAGCAGCTATCACATGCAAGCCTGGCAGCCAAGGGACTGTGGAGATTGGTGTCTTGCTCTCTGCTGTCCCTCTTTCCATGTCTCTTACATTTTTCAAGCCCAATGCTCCAGTAAACAAATGCCTCAACCCGCCAGAGCACTGGAGCACGGCAAGTGTTGATGCTGAAATCCGTTCCACGCATGGGCGTGTTGGATTTAGTGCTTTGTGGAGAGCAGCAGTGCCGTGCTGAAGTCAGGAGGGGCTGCTGGTTAAACCAGCCACGGATTTCCCCAAACCAGCAAAAATAGCAGCCTCTGGCTTCCACGATGCAGCTCCTTTTCAGATGCCTGTGCTACACCCGGTGTCCAAAACTTTCTGACAATAGGAGCTGTCACTACACTGAAGAAAAGGGCTCTGGATCAACACAAGGAACTGGGAAAGGGGGAGAGATGGTTTTATTTTCCCTGAACTTGCTGGCAGCTTTCCAGCAGAAGGGAAGGAGATGCAGAAAATGCAGAGAAGGGGGCAGCTTTGGGGTTTTCTAGCGGTGAACTGCCACCTTTGGGGGGGACCCGAGAGCCCACGGCGCGACACAGCGGAGCGGGGCCGGCTGTCCCGGGCTGTGCGGCACCAGGAGCTCCGGACCGGGACAAAGGGAGCTCCGGGCAGGGGAAGGAGCTCCGGGGAGGGTTGTACCGGCCCGGGGCCGGATTAACCACAGAGCGGGATTTACCGCGGTGCAAGGTCTCAGCCCAGCGTGGTGGGGCAGGAGGGGCTGCGGAGAGGGGCGCAACAAGCGGAGCCGAGACCCCCACAAATCCCTCTTGAGCCCACCCCGGGCCGGTGCGTCCCGTCAGGGCTGCCCGGGACATCCCCATTCCTGAGCCGGTCCCCGCTCCATACTCACGCTCCTGCCCCGCCCGGCTCCGCAAAGTTTGGCCAGCCGGGGGAGCAGGCGGCTGCCCGGCCCGGTCCCCGACCCCTCACCTGGATGACCGTCTTCAGCGTGGAGGTGTCCACGATGGCGGTGCAGATGAGGGAGTCGGGATCCTGGTCCTTGCCGTAGATCTGCCCCATGGTGAAGATCATGGGGATGGCGAGCAGGAAGGAGGCGATCCAGATGCAGCTGATGAACTTCTTGGTGCGGCTGCGGGACATGATGCTCTTGGCTTTGAAGGGGTGGCAGATGGCCATGTAGCGCTCCACGCTGAGGCTGGCGATGTTGAGTGCCGTGGCATAGGTGCAGGCGTCCCGGAGGAAGTAGTAGCCCTTGCAAACGGCCCCCCCGAAAGCCCAGGGGTGATGGACCCAGATGAAGTTGTAGAGCTCGATGGGNCGGGGAACTTGGCTCGTTTTAATGCGGCGGGAGGAGCCGGCGGTCCCGGGGCTGCCGCGCCTGTGCGAGTGCGAGACGCGCCCCCCGCTCGGAGCGAGCGCCCGCGGCCCCGGCTCGCTCCTCCTGCGGCTCCCCCGCCACAGCTGTGCCCCGGCAGCGCGGAGCCGCCCCGCACACGCACCGGGACACGCA